>NW_020869369.1:137663-140163 GCF_003789085.1 Penaeus vannamei | reverse complement strand
GAAGAAGGGGTGAGGGGGCGGGGAGGAGGAGAAATGGGGGGACGAAGGGGTTTGGAAGGAGAGAAGGGCGAGAAGAAGGGGGTGAGGGGGGTGGGGAGGAAGGGATGGCGGGCGAGGAAGGGGGGAGGGGAGGAAGGGGGTGAGGGGAGGCATGGGGAAGAGGAAGGGGATGGGGGGAAGAAGGAGAGGGCGAGGAAAAGGGGGTGAGGGGGGGGCGGGGAGGAAGGGGAAGAGGGAGGGGAAGGGGAAGGAAGGGGCGAGGAAGAAGGGGGGGGGGGGGCGGGGAAGAAGAAAGGGAGGAAGGGGCGAGGGAAGAAGGGGCGAGGAAGAAGGGAGGAGGGAGGGGGAGGAAAGAAGAGGGGGGGAGAAGGTGAGGAAGGCGGAGGACAGGGAGGGGGCAGAGGAAGAAAGGGGAGGGGGAAGGAGGAAGAAGGGGGGGAAGGGAGGAGGGGAAGGAAGGGGGCGAGGAGGAAGGGCGGGGGGGGAGAGGAAGGGAGTGGAGGGGGGAAGGAGAAGTGGGGGGCGGGAGGAAGGGGAAGGGCGGGGGGAAGAAGGGGAAGAGGCGGGGGAAGAAAGGGGGTGAGGAAGGGCGAGGAAGAGGGGGGCGGAGGAAGGGGGGGTTCGGATCCCGGCGTGGCGTGCGAGAATAACCAAGGAGAGAGCGAGGAGACGACCAGCGATATGAGATGAGATGCCTGGGTCGTTTTTCTTCGTTAGGTTTCAACGCCGGTTTGCAAGTCTGTGGCATTTATCTCCTCTTTGCTCGGGCGGGGGGGGGGGGGGGGGGGGGGAGGCGGCACTGACTCGTGTTCGGGAAGGGGTTATGCTTCATGTTTTTTTTTATTATTATTATTATTTTTTTTATTTTTTTTATTTTTTTAACAGGGCTACTTGGATTTGTGATTATGATAATGTGAGGTATGATAATTATGGTAATATGGATGATAATGTTGATGGTAACGGTAATAATAATGATTATAATAATAATAGTAATAATAATGATAACAATGATAATAATAATAATAATGATAATAATGATAATAATAATAATAATAATAATAATAATAATAATAATAATAATAATAATAATAATAATAATAACAATAATTATAATGATAATGATAATGATAATGATAATAATAATAACATCAACAACATGAATATTGATAGTAATGGTAATAATACCAATAATGATAATGATCATAGTAACAATGGTAATGATAATATCAACAACAACAATGTTAATGATAACAATGATAATGATAATGGTAATAACAACAATAAAGATAATAATGACAACAATAACAATAATGCTAATTATTATGACAACAACAATAATAATAATAATGATAATAATAATAATGATAATTACAATAATGATAATAACAATTACAATGATACTACAGCTACTACTATTACTACTAATAATGATAATTGTAAAAATGATAGAAAGAATAATAATAACAATATTAACCATAATAATAATCAGCATCATGATAACAGTTGTGCTAATAATAATAATGTTCATAATTTTGATAACAATGATGATAATAATAACAGTGAGAATAATAATAATAACATCAATAACAATAACAACAACAATAATATTATGGTATAATGATAATAATAATAATAATAATAATAATAATAATAATAATAATAATAATAATAATAATGATAATAATAATAATAATAAAAAATAATAATAATAATGATAATGATAATAGTAATGACAACAATTACAATAATAGCAGTGATAATGCTGATAATAAAATCAACAACACCAACAAAAATGATCAACATTATTAACAATAACAACAACAACAAAAACAATAATAACAAGGATAGTAGTAATGATGATAATAAAGGCACCAAGGACGAATATAAAAGGGATGAGCATAATTAATAAAGAGAAAAAAAGCGAAAGGGTCAAAGACAATGGATGACCTTACGAAAGATAATTTTTTTCAGACTAGAAGAAAAAAAAAAAAAAAAAAAAACTAGAAACAAACAGCCAGTTTGTTAAAATTGTGCCAGGCCCGACCCAATGAATTTTCATAAATACAGATGCGGAAATAAAGGCATATCTGTCTCTATATCTGATATACATTTAACCATCTATTTGCCGGGTTGATATACATGTCTAAGACTGATAAATATGCTTTTATTTCTTTATTTAAGCATGTCAGGTATACGAATATTCTTTGGGTCGGGCCTCGCACAATTCTAACAAACCGGCCGAATTACAGTACTTCTAACATGTACACGAAGCTGCATTCCACTCAATACAGCACACATTAGCACACGTCTGACACTTGCAATTTATTCAAGGTCAGACGGAAGGTCATTATGCAGACAGGTCACGGACGTCAGGTGACTTCTCAGCTCTTGATTGATGTGTATTTGATTCATTTTCGGATTTTATCAATATTGTCTGTGTTTCGTGGGAATGTCGTTCTGATGAAGTGTGGATTCCAAAACAGTTCGATTATAGATTTTG
>NW_020869369.1:125163-135163 GCF_003789085.1 Penaeus vannamei | reverse complement strand
TGTGTGTGTGTGTGTGTGTGTGTGTGTACGTGTGGGAGGATGTGTATGTGTTTTGATGTATGGTGTGTGCACGTGCGTGTGATGTTGTGGTGGTTGGGTGTGTGTGTGTGGATGGGTGTGTGTGTGGCGTGGTGTGTGTGTGTAGGTGTGTATGTGAAGTAGCATACACGGCCCTCAGCTTAGTATTCCTTATCTCGAATTATACTGAACAGTAATCCGTAAATTTGGCTTCCCGATGAGGTTATTAGCTGCTGCCAGAGGAAGAGGGTCTCGTGCTGTTCCTCTGGCATTATTTTGAGAAATGGGTTGGCTTGAGGCAATGAAGGGAGGAGAGAGAGAGGGAGGGAGGAGGGAGGGGGGGGGGAGGGAGGGAGAGAGAGGGAGAGGGAGGCGAGGGTGGAGGAGGGAGGGAGAGGAGAGACGGGAGGGATGGTAGTGAGGCGGGAGGGAGAGGGGAGGGTGGAGAGGAAGGAGGAGAAGAGAGACGAGGAGGAGGTGAGAGGGAGGTGGGGAGGGAGGAGGGAGGGACGAGTGAGGAGGATTGTAACGAGGGAGGAGGGTGAGATGAGGAGGGAGGGTGGAGGAGTAGGTAGGGTGAGAGAGGAGGGAGTGAGAGAGTTGGGGAGGTGAGAGAGTAGAGGGCGAGAGGAGGGAGGAGGAAGGAGAAAGAGGTGGGGGAGGGAGTAAGATTGAGGGAGGAGGGGGGGAGAGAGGGAGGGAGTGAAGGAGAAGAGGCAAAGAGAGGGGGAAGGAGGGAGGACGGAAGAGGAGGGATAGGAAGAGCAGGAGGGAGGAGGGTGAGGGAGCTGGGAGGAAGTCGGGGAAAGGGGAAGGAGCACACAGAAATAGAGGAAA
Organism: Penaeus vannamei; assembly: GCF_003789085.1. Taxonomy (NCBI): domain Eukaryota; kingdom Metazoa; phylum Arthropoda; class Malacostraca; order Decapoda; family Penaeidae; genus Penaeus; species Penaeus vannamei. Next base: position 134,308 of record NW_020869369.1, on the reverse strand, counting down.
GGAGGGGAGGGTCGAAGAGGGAGGAGGTGAGAGTGAGGCGGAGAGGAGGGAGAGGAGAGTAGGCGAGGGACGGGAGGGATGAGGGAGGGAGGGATGGAGAGATGAGAGATGATGGAGCGGAGGAGAGATGAGAAGAGAAGACGAGAGAGAGAGAGAGAGAAGAGAGCAAGGGGGAAGAGGGAGGGTGAGAGGGGAGGGGGGAGGGGAGGGAGGGAGGAGGGGGGTGAGGGTGGGTGGAAGGAGATGAGGAGAGAGAGTAGAAGATTGGAGAGAGAGAGAGGAAAGGAGGATGAGAGAGAGATAGAGAGAGAGAGAGAGAGAGAGGGAGGAGAAGAAGAAGGAAAAAAGAAAAGAGACAAGAGATAATGAGACGACGAGAAGAAGACAAGAGAGAAGATAGGAAAGAGAGAAAGATTAGAGAGAAAGGAGAAAAGAAGAGGAGAGAAAAAGAGAGTGAGAGAAAAGAGAATGAGAAAAAGAGCAGAGAGAAAGAGAGAAGAGAAAGGGAAGAGAGGATGACGGAGAAGATTTGAAGAAGAAAATACTTGTAGGTACATTTAATTTCATCTGTTGTCACATTTATCTATTCTCATTACTATAAGTGATATACGGTCACCAATCTGAATATAAGGTAAAACATTGATTACTTTGCCTAGCACATATATAACTCTTGCCGAATTCTTATATTTCGCGAAAAGTCTGATTACATTGGAGTGGAATTGTTTTTTAAGTTCTGAATGATTTCTTGATAGTCAAGGGTAGTGGTTCCAGCCAGTCAATGATAGACCACTCACTGTTAATCCGTCGTCTGATCACGCCCCTATTGTCTGTCTGTGTATTCCTTGCCATATAGAGATAATCTGTCTTGTTTTGGACAACCGGATCTGTTAACCCCCCCTACGGTGTGGTGAAGGGTCCCCAAAGACACTTTTGGATTAAAAAAAAAACTGTATATATCTACGAATTTGTTATGGCAAGTTTTCCACAGTTGCATTTATGTTTTTTCTGTACTTTGAAACAACTTAGTTTATTTATTGTGGGTGGTAATGTGTGGTTATTATTCTATGAGAATACTTGGAATTTCTTTTTAATTTTTTCGAATCTAACCTTCTGTTTGTTTGGTGGAGAAAGAGAAGAGAGTGAGGTGGAGAGAGGGAGCAAGAGAGATGAGAGAGAGTGACGAGATGAGTGGCGAGAGAGAGAGGAAGAGACGAGAGGGAGGAGAGAGACGAGAGTGGAGGAAGGGCTACGAAGAGAGGAGATGAGACGATGGCATGAGAGAGAAAGAGGAGAGAAAGAAAAGAAAGAGATAGGATGATAGATGAGAGACGAAGAAGAGATGAGGAGAGAGAGAGAATGAGAGAGAGAGAGAGAGAGAGAGAGAGAGAGGAGGAGAGAAGGAGAGAAAAAAGAAAGAAGAAGGAGAGAAAGAAAGAAAGAAAGGAAAGAGACGAGAGAAGAAGAGAAGGAGAAAGAAGAAAAGAAAGAGAGAAAGAGAGAAAGAAAGAGAGAGAGAACCAGGGCAAAACGGAATAGGAAATTAATTGAAACCAATAGAACAATAACCAATTGCATAGGAATCCAATATCATATTTCAGAGAACAACATATCATTGGATTATAACCCTAATTGCATCAGGACGAGATGCAAAAACAGTGATTCGCCTGTTGCTAGCACGGAAATAGAATGCACAGTCTAGCCAAATGAATTTTAACATGACGGCTTTTTATTCATATATATTATATTACTATTATTATTTCTATTAGTATTATTATTATTATCATCATCATAATAATTTCTTTTTTTTTGTATTTAGAATGTCAAAAACACATTTTTGATTTTGTCATTATGATCGTCATCATTGTCCGTAGCCATAGTAATAATAATTATTATTATCCTTATCATTATCATCCTTATCATTATCACTATCATCATCATCATTATCACTATCACATCATCCTCCTCATCACCACCATCAATATCATTTCAAAGGCATATACTCCTTGAGAGCCTCACGAAACTCTTTCGTCACACCTCACTCGGGATAATCTTTCGTTAATTGAATAGATATAATAAATAACAAAGAAACTCTTTGCAGTGGTGATCTTTCACTTTGCAATCTTTTCGTTAATTGAATAAATATAATAAATAATAAATAAACTCCTTGCAGTGGTGATCTTTCGTTAATTGAATAAATATAATAAATAATAAAGAAACTCCTTGCAGATCTTTTCGTTAATTGAATAAATATAATAAATAATAAAGAACTCCTTTTGTAGTGTGATCTTTTACTACGGTGTCGTCTCTTTCTGCTTTATTTACAATGTTCCTCAAATTAATCAAAATTTTATAAGAATTTCATTACTTTCTGTCTATGATTTATATTTCTACACTTTTGTTTCTGTTATAACATCACCTAATTACATAAAACGTCAATGTTTTGAGAATAAACATATATATACATCATATATCAATGTTTTGAGAATAAACATATACATCATATCTAATATCATTTTGTATACAATTGGGTACGAAAAATCTTTGTTCAGGCGACTCATGTACAGTACCTCATATTTACAAATTTTGTTATATAAGTCTCTCGTCTCCGCTTCTCTCATTATACAAGTAAATCTTCTCCCATTTTAATCAAGGGACAAGTAATACCATCCCCGTCATTGCATCATATTTTCAAAACGTACATGTAATATTAACATTGTCCCATTTTAATTGGAACGCTCTGCCGTCAACCACCGCTTGACCTTTTCAAACGAGTACAGCAAAGGAAATAGCACCACAAGGACACTTCAGCGAACTGCCAGACAAATACAAGACCTTCATCAATAACAGGCAATGACATACAAAGCAATAAAGGAATGGAAGGCAAGGCCGGCGATAAACGAGGGAATATTGCAGTAATAAACAAAGTCTCGTATTCAAGAGATGGTGAACTGCCTCTTTTCTGAAACTGGGTAGAGTGCTGTAGTTATTTTGGCCTTGTGCATTACTTGTAACTAGGTGGTAGACCCCAACTAATAGAGAGAGAGAGAGAGAGAGAGAGAGAGAGAGAGAGAGAGAGAGAGAGAGAGAGAGAGAGAGAGAGAGAGAGAGAGAGAGAGAGAGAGAGAGAGAGAGAGAGAGAGAGAGAGAGAGGTTCTTCCGTGTTTCTAAGAATTTCATTACGTCTATGATTTATATTTTTTACACTGTGGTAGACCCCAACTAATACAAATTTGAGTGTAATATTTATGGAAAAGCCACCTATCGTACTTACAAGTGAGTTGAAATCATAGATTTTTAAAGATATGAAGAGCTACAATGAAATGCAACGTAAAAAAAAGATGGGTGAATGTTGATAGTGGTAAGTGAATACAAATATTTTTGACATATCGAGTCACACGTTTCACGGTTCGTTGATTTACAACTCATCCCGTGATGTAGTTTACCAAGAGTTTTATATATACATGTATATATATACATATATATATATATATATATATATATATATCTATATCTATATCTATATCTATCTATCTATCTATCTATCTATCTATCTATTCTATATCTATCTATCTATCTATCTATCTATCTATCTATCTATCTATATAATATATGTATATATATATGTATATTATATATATATATATATTATATATATATATATATATATATATATATATATATATATATATTTATATATATTATCAATATATATATATACATATACATATATATATATATATATATATATATATATATATATATATATATATATATATATATATATATATATCAGTATACAGATTTCCAGCTAAATACAATGAACTCATCGAATTGTATTTGGTAACTTTATTTTTCGTTAGTCCTGCTACGTCACCAGGATCTTCTGAATGAAAGTATATAAATGTTCCTTATAGTCTTTATCGGCAACTGCAGAGGTCTACCTGTTGAAGAACACATATGTGGAATTCATGATGAACAGATTGCAACAGGAACAACGAAGGGAAGGACAAGAAAACAGACGAATATGCCGATATGTATGCCCTGACGCAGCATTGGCGAAAAGGCCTTCGGCATATCCGTGTGTTTTCTTGTCCTTCCCTTCGTTGTTCCTGTTGCAGGTCTAGCTGTGCACCGGGACGATACAGCAGCACTCTGAATAAATACAGTAGCCTGGACCTTAGCCAATATACTTACATGATGAGTTTTAGGGGTCTGAGGACCGAAAGAAATCTGCAGACGACGACTCTGACATGGTGGAAGACCCCCCCCCCCACCTCAGCATTATGTACAGGCGAGCTAACAAAGCTTCTTAACGATTATTTTTTTATACCAAGAGCTCTCCAATGAACCAATAACGAGAGGGTGAACCGGCGGGACGTGGGTATCTTGAGATTGGTTGAGCACTCCTGAGAACTCCTTCAAGAGTAAGACCTTTAAGTTTTTTAATACTGCAGGTTATATGTTTAAGGTAGTTTAAGGAATTTAAAAGAAAAAATAAATAAACACAAACATTAAAAAAAACGTAACCACCTGGAAAACTGGAATTTGAACCTAAGTGAAAAAAACACTCCGTTCCACAAAATGCTTTTTTTTTGTTTTGTTGAAAAAAAAAAAAAAAAAAAAAAACAGTTTCAATGCTTTTTGACTTTACTCGCTTTTGACATAAAGTTATACCACAAGGAAAAACAAGTCAAATTCAAATCAAGGTATAATATATCAATTTGTATTTAAAGTGACTTGTATATCTTTTTCAATCAAGATTATGATTTGTATATGTTTTTCAATCAAGATTATGCAAGATATTCCACGTAATCTCGTCTTGTTAGATGTATTCACTCACATTGAAAGGACCTCTCTGACTAACGTTCTAGAATGACAGGAATCATATATAACAGTTTTAAAACGTTTTCATGGTGCATTTAGCCAAAGGGAAATTCAGTAAGCGACTACTGCAAACAATATGTAAATGGTGAGTATATATTGTATGAAGTAAAGTGTTCTAATTAATATTTATTGTCAGATCCTTATTAACAATGGTGATAATTAAATTATTAATATTAGCCTACGAACACTTAATTTTCAAAAACAGAAACAGGCATTTTATTTTTATTTATAAACGATACTTATGTTTCATCTTGTGAATTTACAAACCAGAAAAATATATTATATATCTCTTTACATAACTTGCAGACTTTTCCATTGTCTTTTATTAAGGAGACATCATTCTATCTCTATTTTCTCTTGATATTAAATAACCATACTCTTGTTTTCATAAGCTCACAGAACATTTAATTAAACCTGGAAGACCTTTATATATGAACGAATTCAGCCAAGAGTGAGGCGAACAGTAAAACAAAATTTAATCTAGTTCTTCGTTTTATACAGCCAGGAGTGAGATGAACAGTAAAACAAAGTCTAATATAGCTCCTCGTTTTGTACAGCCAGGAGTGAGGTGAACAAAAAGCGAGGCATATTTGTTCTTCTATGCTTCTGCTCCGATGAGCTTTCAACATCAACCTCTTTGTAAACCTCTTATACGCCCAAGGCCCTTACCCTGAGTTGTTCATCCAGTCCATGATTTGCAATATTCTTTTGAAATGTTGCAGTAATATTACATACATGACAAATATCACTACTGGAGGATCGCGCTCACATGCCACTTTTCCGCTCTCCCCAACGCTATCTTGGACTCTTAATTAACTTAATGAGTAGCACATACCCACTTCAAGAAGCTAAGGGATTTTCACCTGGTAGTCACTAAATTACGTTCAAATTCCAGTTTTCCAGGTTACGTTTTTTTTAATGTTTGTGGATGATTTTCTTTTTTCTTTTTTAATTCCTGTACTTGCCAACACTTTGAAGAGAGAGTGAGGGGAGTCAGGGAGAGAGAGAAAATGGGAGAGGGGCAGAAAAAGGGAGACCAGAGAGAAAAGGGGGTAAAAGGAAGAAAGAGGGAGGAAGAGAAAGATATGTGTGTATATGTACACACATACATGAGGGTTAATCACGGCGAACCGTCAGGAAGGGCCTTGCTTATCTCTAGCTTCTCAAGCCAGATCTGATCAATCTGCCTCCTCCTAGGTCGTCCCACAGTTGTCTTGAGCTGAGACAATCAGATGATTAGGATCGGCCTTGTGGAAGCGAGCTAGGTACTCGAAGCCCGGGTTGGATTGTGCGGGTGACAGGTCCTGTGCTGGCCTTGTCAACTGTACACGACGACCTGTTACAAAATGAATTATGATGAGACTGCAAGGTACCTGATGGCGTACAAGTTCCATTTACATTGAGTTGATTCATAGTATTAGGGTCTATGTCTCACAACGGATTCAAAAAAGAGACGGCTGAGAGAACAGAAAAAATAAGGCCTTTAGGGGACCGTCGAATAATAAAAAAAATAAAAAAAAGACGGTCCCTTTTAAGACATGTAACGTGATACCAATTTCTCTAAATACTCTTGTAGAGAGAGTTCATGAAACCTGCTGCGGGACAGTCTACTTCCTAGTCTGACAGCCTGGAGTCATGAGCTATTAGTACACAGACTAAACCCGTATTTTATGACAAAAAACATTTTTTTTTTTGCTACCATTAGTAAACCTGATACTATTGCTCAAGAATCAAGCGAGAGCAAAGTTTGCAGTATTCAAAATATCCGCCGCGTAAGTCATTAATCGCCTTAACCCGGTCCATTTTTGTCTCAGGATCCTAGTTTTGGTGCCATTGCCAATATTTTAGGAGCCCGGAATCGATTGAAACAAATTTTATAAATATTTTGTAGCAGATTACGGCATTTTCCTCCAAATATCTTATAAGTGTTAGGTATATTCTTTCGAAATGCGCAATATAAAACAACTTTACAATAAGGCACAACACAGTGCAACAGCAAAATTTTATTCACATACACACGATAGTATCCAACAGTCAAAAGTCAACTCAAAATCCTCTTGATCCTCATTATCATCTACTGATACAGAATAGATATGTCTTTGATTTCTACACTCATCACCACCACAACTCGAACAGAAAATCGAACATATTGAGGTACAGCTACGAGGAAGAACACCCACACCAGATCAGCTTCAACACATCCAATGGAGCAAGAGACGCATCAAGGAATATAGGTGCAGGTGAGCAACACTGATTTGTTGCATCATGTTCACATCAATGATTAAATGGGTTTAAATCTGATGCATCTGGATTGAGAGTACACATCCAGATAGCTGCTCGTGACTTCAAAGAGCATGCTTTTCAAATGCTTCTGATGTCCGCGGAAGAGCTTTTAGATCTGGAGCTGAGTTTAGTTTCTTTTTCGACATTTATATATATATATATATATATATATATATATATATATATATATATATATATAGTGTGTGTGTCTATATATATCTGTGTGTGTGTGTGTTGTGTGTGTGTGTGTGTGTGTGTGTGTGTGTGTGTGTGTGTGTGTGTGTGTGTGTGTGTGTGTGTGTGTGTGTGTGTTGGTGACCGAAGATAGGAAAATGGAATGTTGTTCTGCATTTTGCGTTTACTTTCTAACTAAAGTAATTTTATTTAATTGTATGCATGTGGATGTGTATATATTTACATACACATGCGTCTCTTCGCGATACTATGTTTTTTTTTTTTTTTTTTTATGATCGCGTAACAGAGTGTACTTTATCCATAAAAAAAAAAAAAACAAATTTCTCTTTGCCTAAGTATTGTGTTGAAAGCCATTGGGAACAACAACGCGCATCGCGACAATAATTACTTGTTCTCTCATTGTTGTTATTGGATTTTCCTCTTTGCAATCCACATGCACGCAGTTTCATGGCGATTTAGACTTGATAGCTTTTAAATGTTCATTTGCAGCAGCTACAGGAGGGAGCTCTCTTAATTCGAGTTCACTAGCCAGGTATTTGAGACAATGAAAGGGACGGTGTCTGTATTCACATGTTTAGTCAACCTGTATCTTTTTTAATGTAATTAACTGGCTTGATAGGAGTTTCCTATTAGTGATAATCCTTAATTCTCCGCATCCTGTTAGCTCAAAGGACACGAACCCTGTGTACTGTACGTAGTCAATGGTTAAGGATGTGAATGGTTGTTTGTAATTAGATGTTGGTCTTGTGTGAAATACTCTGGAAGGTTTGTTTGCTTCCTTCATTGACGGTTTCTTCTACAGAACGTTCATAATCAGTTCCATATTTTTCTCTTCCTTGGAGTCTTTTTCTTTCTTTTCTTTTTTTTTTTTTTTTTTTTTTTTTTTTTTTTACTTTTTCTCATGCCTCTTTTGTTCTGTTTTACCCTCTTTGTCTTCTTTATTTTTCTTTTCAATTTCTCCTGCTTGGAGAAATTTGTCATTCCCCTATTCCTGTATCACACACACACACACACACACACACACACACACACACACACACACACACACACACACATATATATATATTCGTTTATTCATCTGTTTGTCAATGCTTGTACCTAGTAATACACTTATCAGCTCTATAGATCTTGCCGTTTCTAATCAGCTATCTATAGTGGCAGACAAAAGTCATGTAACGAACTGAAGCTTCGACTACGGTCTGGTATGAAGCAGATGTTCGAAACGGAATTCGGAACATGCTCGACAAAATCCTTGACCGCGACTGTACTGTGAAAATATAATGGATGAATTGATACACGCTGCTAGCCTTGCTGTCAAACGCATGGTATATCCCAAACCCCGCAACACATTCTAGTCTTTTGTGCTCACGTTACAGGAGCCTATTGAAACAACTTTTCGCTTTTGTTTGTGTCTGCCCTGATAGAGAGGGATACACACCGGCAAGCCAATTGAAGCACGATACTTTGCAATATATTTCGCGAACGTCAGGGATTTCCATTTCTCTTAATTACGAATCGTATGTCACGTGATATGGATTATCATATATAGAGATGCATATGATATTTATGAATATTGAATACATGCTTACTTTATATGGATAGAATATTAAGTGAATCATTAGCGTCTCTGAAACGATATGGTAAGAATTTCAAACGTGTATGAGTCATTTGATGAGGTAGAGAGAGATAGATAGATAGATAGATAGAGAGAGAGAGAGAGAGAGAGAGAGAGAGAGAGAGAGAGAGAGAGAGAGAGAGAGAGAGAGAAGAGAGAGAGAGAGAG
>NW_020869369.1:102663-117663 GCF_003789085.1 Penaeus vannamei | reverse complement strand
TTGCTTTTGCGAGATTTGTAATATGTGACAAAGAAAACACAAATAAGTAAGTTAGTAGAAAGAAGCATTAGAAGATTGGAGAAAAATTGACAAAAGTGACTCAATATGCAAATGAGAATCTCCTCTAGAAATGACTTTCCTTTAGCAATCACAAAGTTGTTTGGGACTCTTTTTATCCGTCGCATCTGTAGGCTGAGGGCGGTCAATTGAGGATTATCGTCAAAGCTGTATAAGAAGCAGAACGATATAGCTCTCTCCTCTCTCTCTCTCATCTGCCTCTGTCTCTGTCTCTTCTCTCTCTTCTTTCTTTCTTTCTCTTCTCCTCTACTCTCTCTCACTGTCTCCTCTATTCAGGTGGAGTTTGGTTGGTTGCCCTGATTTGGTGGTTATGGAGACACAATATTCTGTTCAGCTGTTTATTGATAGGAGGTGGCTGGTTAGTACGTGTCCGCGGCGGCCGGGTTGGTGTGTGGCAAGAAGCCCAAGAGGGCGCGCCGCGAGGGGAGCGCGCGTGGGAGCGACGCCAAGGAGAGGTGTGGTCAGGGCCGTGGGCGGAAATCTAGTGCAAGTGTGTGGGTCGAAGCAACTGTGTGTGTGTGCTTCTAAGCGCGGTCCGGGACCGACAGTGGAAAAGTGAAAGAGAACCCTTGTTCCTCAGATCGCTCGCATACGCTACTAACTCGTCGCCCACGACGGGGGATGGACTGGCTTTTCTCTGAAAAAAAGCACACCAGAAGTACACGAGAGAATAGAGGGGCACAGGGAGGGGGGGGGTATTATAGTATTAATAGCAGGGGCCGTTAAGATATATCAAATAATATATACACATTGCAAAGGAGTTTTTGTCAGTTATTTCCATGATTTTTCAAATTTTTATATTATTATATTTTTTTCAAATAATTCACTGTCCAAGGATAGACAGAGGAACATGCTTTAGGGGAGACAAAATTGCAATAGTCCAGCAAGGACTTGAGAGCTGGAGTTGCTACGACAGAGAAAGCAGGAGATAAAATCTACGAGAGATAAGCATTGGTGCAGAACTACAAAGGGAAGCAAAAGGGTGTCGCAGTGTCGCAAGGACATGTCTTGAACGACGAAATTCCTTGGAAATTAAAAGAAAAATGCAACAATGCAAGAGTTTCAGAAGTGTGCAGTGCAATAGTGCATACGGTATAAGTCTGACTAATAGTGATTGTATCTCATTTCATTGAAGTTATCTATCACACGTACCAAGAGGCAATTTGAGGCAAAGCAATAATGAAAACAGGTAATGCAGTCCTCATACTTCTAGGAGCGACTCATCAAATCAAAAATTACAAAATATACTTTCTAAGACAAACATTTGCATGGAAAAAACGTAATGCAGAGATAAGAATATACATCGGTGTTTGGCGAAGTCGGTATATCTTCCGGAGACAGTACGCATGTAATTCTTGTACAATTAACGTTTTTTCGTGAGGATGATGTGCGCATGTGACGTGGCGTGAGTTGCGTAGCCCTGTGTAGAGTTGAAGTTAATGGGTGGGAGTTATGAAATAATGAGATGAGTGAGTCAGAGTATAAGCACACGAGTAGAAAATAGAATGCTGATAGTAGATTTTGTTAGTCATTAGTAAAGTAAGGCGAGAGTGAGCGAGAGTGAGTAAAATAGGAATAGAGGCGTGGAAAAGTTAAGAAATAAGCGAAGGGGAGGAGGAGTGGGTGGGTGGAGAGCTAAAGGATAGGGTGGGGTGGGGGTGGGGTTTAAAAGGTTATGGTGAGGATGGGCAGGGTGGTTAGGTTAATGATAGAATGTTGGCTGAGGATGGGGGGTGGGGTTAGGTATGTTAGGTTGGGGTGGCAATGTGGATAGCGCTTAATGAAAATAGTCGCCGATTCTGACTATACGAAAAAAAACATTCACACTATATAACAAAGAACTTACGTTAATTGCAAATATTTAAATCAACTACTATGCGAAATCATAAAAATGGTATTTTAATTAGTACGTAAGATGAATGAAACGGTGACTGGTTTGGGGTCAGCTTCCCTGAGACAACTGACCCGAAAGACAACCCTCGTGGTTGTAAATGATACTTAACCAGTGATGGCAACCGTGAAGGACACATCATCCAGCTCATACGCAGACCGCAATTGGGTGCCCCATCTTGGGGTATACCAGCGAAATCTCACGTATAGCGATAAGAATGCGCGGCGCGGCGCGTAGATCGCCCTTGCGATGTGTGTGCATCTTTGCACGTACAGAACAACTTAACATTAATTATCTTAACCTAATTACATGTCCATACCCAGCTGTGGGTCGTCACCAAGGACCATGTAATAATGATGAGGTGAGGTTCGTGATTAAGATAAACGAAAAATCAGGAAACAAATATGAATCGTAGTAGCTGTATAATATAATCAATCTCTAACACGGAGATAGCTTAATAAGATATAAATACAAATAGCTTGAATGTGATTTAAGTTGGGCGAAGTCAGATGGTGGGGAGGGGTATTTTACCTGAGTAAGGTCAAATGAGGTCATTAACCAAATATACGTTAAAATAGCAAGAGCTAGTATATACGAGACTAAATAATATTGTGAAAAACAAGTACACAATAATCAAATTACAGATAAATGAACATGAATAATTATAGAAAAAATATATCTATAAAAAAGGCGAATAGAAAAAAATGTGGAACATAATTCGCAACAGCACTAAGGTGAGATGTGTCATCTTGTGACAAGACCTGACCGTGACGTGACCTGTGTGAAGTGACTCGCACTAGGAAACGAATATAACAATTTATACATGAAAATACTGAAGTTGATATTCATATAAATATACAACTGAACAAGGCATATTTTTCTTGTATAAATATGAATACGAAAAGAGAAGAAAAACTATAAAACGTTATCACAAAAAAAAACTAATTTAACGCTAGTGGATTAGAAATATTGAAAATAGGTAGAGAGGAAGGGGGGATTAACGGGTGGGGGTTAGGAGAGAGGGGTTTAGGATGGTAGTGATAGTATATAGCGGGGGTGTAAGGAACGGGTTATAGTGGGAAGCGTCGCAAAAAGAGAAAAGTTTGTGCATAATTTAACTAAATTATTTAAATATTCCAAAATATCCCACAAATGCATATTTAAACCGAGCCTAAATAAATGCACTTAGTAATATGCGAAATTAACGTCGATATAGCGTCGGTTTATACACTGGAAGATAATAAGAATAAGAAAATATACCAAAATATTATGGCGCAATACTTGTAACTCTAGCCACGTGGCTTAGTATGGTTAATTTAAAGAAAAATGCACGGCCTAGTTCACCCACATAAAGGAAAGATTTAAGCATTACTAACGATTTATGCTAACTAGGCTAGCATGAGAGTTAGAAAAAACACGCCAAAGAATGAAAATGCACTCTCGCAAGTGATAAAAATGGGGATTGATTCCCTTTAAAAAAAAACGATGAATCTACCATGATGTCATTGTTAGATTATAGAAAGAACGGAAAGAAAATGCACTGCAACGGACACTGTTCAGATATTTTGAAAAAAAAAAAAATCACCCTGCACTTTGTGAAAAAAAACGCGCGAATGCACACATAGGCGAAGAAAGGGGAAAGAAAAAGGAAAAGCCAATGGTGTACTTACAGGTTTTTTCGGAGGCTTGTTGTTCGTGTCATCCTGCCGCTTGCCACCAGTTGTCAGGGGTTTTGTGTTGCGCCTCATTTGGTGGGTTATGGACACTATTCTGGTTCAGCTGTTTATTGATAGGAGGGGGCTGGAAGTATAGCGTGGGCGCGGTTGTGGTATGGTGGCAAGGAAGCCCAAGAGGGGGCCGAGCGGGGCGCGCGTGGGGGAGCGAGCCCCCAAGGAGAGGTGTGTCAGGGCCGTGGCCCCGTCAAGTTGCTGGTGGTCAACTGTGTTGTGGCTTCGAGAGCGCTGGTCGCGGGTTCCCTAGCAGTGGACTCGAAGGAAAAGCCAACTCTCGTGCTCTCTTCTGTCTCCTCTCCTCTCTCTCTTTCACTCTCTGTCTCTGTCTGTCTGTCTGTCTGTGCTGTCCCTGTCTCTCTCTGTCTGAGTCTCTACTTCTTTCCTTTCTCTCTCTCTCTTCTCCTCTCTCTCTCGTCTCTCTCTCCTCCCTCCCTCTCGCTCTCTTCTCTCTCTTCTCTCTCTCTCTCTCTCTATCTCCCTCCGTCTGTCTGTCTGTCTCTGGCTCTGCTTTCTCTCTCTCTCTGTCTCTCTTTCTTTCTTTCTTTCTTTCCCTCTCTCTTTCACTCTCTGTCTCTGTCTGTCTGTCTGTCTGTCTGCCTGTCCCTGTCTCTGTTCGTCTCTCTCTTTTCTTTCTTTCTTTCTTCTCTCTCTTCTCTCTCCTCTCTCTCTCTTCTCTCTCTCTCTCTCTCTCTCGCTCGCTCTCTGCTCTCTCTCCTCTCTCTCTCTCTTCTCTCCTTTCTCTCTCTCTCTCCGTCTGTCTGTCTGTCTCTTCTTTCTCTCTCGTCTTGTACTCTCTGTTCTTCTTATCTTTTCTTTCTTCAATCTCTCTCAATCGCTTCTCGTCTCTCTCTCTCTCTCTCTCTCTCTTCTGCCTCTCTCCAATCTCCCTTCTCTCTCTCCTCTCTCATCCATCTGCTGCTAACCCTCTCCTCGTCACTCTCTGTCTCTGTCGTCTGGGTTCTGGTGTACTCAAACATGTCTCATCTATCTTTCTACTCCTAGCTCCCTCTCTCTTTACTTATCCCTCTAACTCACATTACTCATTTATCGCTCATTGAAATCATTACAACGCAATGCAATCAGGCTTATGGATTATTAAATAATAGGCACATCTATGCCATTCTTTATTCCAAGCAGGAACATCGCACAGTTGCAGATTGTTGAAAAAGGGATCATTGTGAACATCCAGCCATTCCATACCTTCTATGAGGCTATAATGGACACGAAGAGAACTGCTCCTCTGCGCGAAGACCAACGAACTCAGATCGAGAACAGCTAGTTGAGACAATAACTGAACCACCACTGCTCTAAATCAGCGTTCAAAAGGTGTATACCTGCTGATCACGCGTGTCATGCGTTTATAGCATAAGAGCGATTATCGTAGTTAATTACGAGTAATATCCTTAGTTTGTTATAAATAAGCTACACATTATTGCGCTGATAGTTTGATGCATGTAATTACTTTATCCGACACTGTATTGCACATCTAGATTGTAACATGATAGTTAATAAATGAGAAAATAATCGAATAATCAGTGGCCTTCATCTACCTATCCGGTGTACTGCTTAGGCGTGGGAAATCTTTTATGAATTTTACATGTTTTATTTATAAATTCCGATTTTGGTATATAAAAATAATTTTAGTCAAGTCGAGTAGCATATAAAATATTAGATACACAACTCTACTTGCTTCATGAAAAGTGGCCTTACTTGCTCTTTCCACATTGCATATTGTATCATTACAGTCAAACATCATTTCACCTGTTTTGTCTCGTAAGTAAAAGTCGGCATTTCATCCCCTTAGACTTATGCTAGTGACACGTAAATAACATTAAAACACACCGAAAACAAAAATATAAACCAAAGGGCATAAACATCCAAACCCACATGTATATGTATATGTATAAGAATGTATAAGTTATTCATTTAAGTGAAAGTGTTATTTGCATACTATGCTTGCTAGTACATAAACTTTATAATTGTTTACATCTTAGTAAACATCCTGTTGGTGATGGTGAATCAGATAACGTATCTTCTTTTCAAGATTTTTATTAATGATTTAACAAAAATATGAGTATGTACATAATGAATATATATTCTGTAAGTAACCTGGGATGACATGGATATATTCTAAAATTTAAAATCTACTAATATCCGAAACCGTACGTGTCCATCTCCATGCTTTGGGTCGAGTGGCCGAGTGAGTAATTGGCAGAACTGCTTCCGTAGTACTTGCTGTAGTCGCTGCTTCCGTGGGACTCGTCCATCACCATGGAATTTTCTTGGCTGTACTGCTGCTGGGAGTACTGGTGAGGTTGCGTTCCATAACCACCGTACTGGGGCTGCTGCTTGAACGAGTCTCCGAACTGGGGCTGCTGACTGTAGCCGCTGAGATGAGAGTCTTGAGTGTAGCCACTTAATTGAGACTGCTGGTCATAACCACCATACTGGGCGTACTGGTTGAAGGAGTCGCTGAAGCTGAAGTCAGTGGTAGGACTCGCTGGAGGACTGTCGGCCTCTGAATCCGAGTCTGACTGGAGGGTGTCCTCGAGGTCGCTGATGTAGTTGATGACGTGTTCGATGAGCTCCTGTCTGGACACCTTGCGGTTCTTGGGACACTGAGGCACCATGGCCTTGAGTCTATCGAGGTAGAGTCGCATCTGTGTCTTATCGGACGACATGGTGGAGTTGGCGGCGAGAGCTGCTGCCATGGCGGCCATGGTTCCATTGTTGATGCAGTTCATCTTTCAGACAAAGGATTGCACTGGAGATCCGAAGAGACGGGAGTGCGAGTGAGATGTGTGATCGTGGAATTGCTGAGTGGCGCTTAAATGCGCCAGCAGTCACGAAGATCCGCCCTCCACCACGCCTCCTTGTGACGTGGAAGTTGTTGATTGGTCCCTAAAATCTGTGATACTTATTAACATTATGAGTGTAAATAATGAGAAAAAAATAATAAAAATGATGATAATGATATGAATAAACTAATGATAATAAAAAGTGAAGATAATAATGATAATGATAAAAGATTAATAATCATGATAAAAGATATTGATAATCATGATAAAAGATATTGATGATCATGATAAAAGATATTGATAATCATGATAAAAGATATTGATAATCATGATAAAAGATATTGATAATCATGATAATCATGATAAAAGATTGATAATCATGATAAAAGATATTGATAATCATGATAAAAGATATTGATAATCATGATAAAAGATATTGATAATCATGATAAAAGATATTGATAATCATGATAAAAGATATGATAATCATGATAAAAGATATTGATAATCATGATAAAAGATATTGATAATCATGAAAAAGATATTGATATCATGAGATATTGATGATCATGATAAAAGATATTGATGATCATGATAAAAGATATTGATGATCATGATCATGATAAAAGATATTGATAATCATGATAAAAGATATTGATAATCATGATAAAAGATATTGATAATCATGATAAAAGATATTGATAATCATGATAAAAGATATTGATGATCATGATAAAAGATATTGATAATCATATTGATAATCATGAAAGATATTGATAATCATGATAAAAGATATTGATAATCAATAAAAGATATTGATAATCATGATTAAAAGATATTGATGATCATGATAAAAGATATTGATATCATGATAAAAGATATGATAATCATGATAAAAGATATTGATAATCATGATATTGATAATCATGATAAAAGATATTGATAATCATGATAAAAGATATTGATGATCATTGATAATCATGATAAAAGATATTGATAATCATGATAAAAAGATATTGATAATCATGATAAAAGATATTGATAATCATGATGATGATAATCATGATAAAAGATATTGATGATCATGATAAAAGATATGATATGATGATAGATATCATGATGTGATAATCATGATAAAAGATATTGATAATCATGATAAAAGATATTGATAATCATGATAAAGAATTGATAATCATGATAAAAGATATTGATATCATGATCATGATAAAAGATATTGATAATCATGATAAAAGATATTGATAATCATGATAAAGATATGATAATCATGATATTGATAATCATGATAAAAGATATTGATAATCATGATAAAAGATAATTACAATAATGGTAAAAGATAATGATAATGATGATAGTGATCATGGTAATAATAATGATAAGAATTATGATAAAAGTAATGGTTATAATAACAGAAATAGTATTATCACTAATAATAATAATGATAATAATGATAATAATAATAATGATAATAATAATAATAATAATAATAATGGTAAATCAGTGATACTAATTGTAATAATAGTAAAAGTAATAATGATAATAGTAATAGTAATAATAATAGTAATAGTAGTAATAATAACAGTAATAGTAAAAATAATAATAGTATTAGTAGTAATAATAATAATAGTAATATTAGTAACAATAATAATATTAATAACAATAGTAATATTAATAACAAAAGTAATATTAAGAACAATAGTAATATTAAGAACAATAGTAATTATAATAACAATAGTAATATTAATAACAAAAGTAATAATAATAATAATAGCAATATCACTACTAGTAGTAATATCATTAATAATAGTAATGATAATAATCACAAAGGTAATCTTATTCATAATAATAGTAAAGATAATATTGATACTAAAGGTAGTATTATTAATCTTAGTAATAATAACTAAATGGCAATAGCAACAGTAATGGTAATACTGTTAATACTAATAAAACAGCAGCAAGGGTAAATAGTAATAACAATAAAAAAGAATAATGAAAATAATAGGAATTATTACATTAGCGATGGCGATAATAGCAATGAAAATAATAGTAATCACGATGATTTTACTAGTAACAGTAATAGTGGTAACAATAATAGTAACAATAATGTTTTTACACTAATAATAATAATAGTAACAAGAATAATAGTAACAATGATAATAATAAAAATAATACCAATAGTAATAAAGTATTGATAATAGTAATAGTAATAATAGAGTCAATGAGTATGACAATAATGGTTACAACAATAATAGTAATAATAATAATGATAATACTAATAATAGTAATAATAATAATGATAATATAAATAATAGTATTAATAATAGTAATAATAATAGTAATAATCATATAATAAAATAGTAATAATAATATAATAATAGTAATAATAATAGTAATAATAATAGTAATAATAAATAATAATAGTAATAATAATAGTAATAATAATAATAATAATAGTAATAATAATAGTAAATAATAGTAATAATAATAGTAATAATAATATAATAAGTAATAATAATAGTAATAATAATAGTAATAATAATAGTAATAATAATAGTAATAATAATAGTAATAATAATAGTAATAATAATGAAAACAGTACCATCATAAAAATAATAACATGATGATGAAGACAGTAATATGACAATGGAATGGTAACACAACGATGAAAATAGCATTATACCACAAAAAATGGTTATGTAATAATTAAAAGTTATAGTACGTGCCAATAACTATAGCAGATAAAGAAGGCCTTGTAGGAATGGGAACTGCAAGAATGAGGAGCTTTACATATAAGAATGAAAGCCATGAAATGCACACTTACAACTGCTATTCCAAGGCGTGATTTACTGTCAGATAATTTCCTCTTGCATGTCTCATTTTAATCAATAAGTTCGAGTTAAACATGTGGTCACTTTGTCCACATGTTTAATTGTTGAACAAGCATTTTGAAATATGAATACATAAAAGCATATGTATTTTTTTTCTTTTTAGTGACGTAGTGTGCACCATGTTATATGAGTTGCGATGCGGTCATGATATTTAACTAAAATTCGAGGAATGTAAAAAGCCTAAATCGGGATCATTTTCACATAAATACGTTCCATCGTATGACCTGTATGTTTCATGTATAAATACGCACTTTCTCAGCAACAATGTCAATTTACATGTAGGGTACAGCCCAGTAATATGAAGATTTATAAGGAGGTGAGGATATAGATATGCAATATTCCTTTCTTTCAATATATTTCTATATGCTATTAGGTTAAACAACAGGCGAACAATGCATAATTTTCTGGATGTGAGATGAGGTGATAGTATGTACACAATGAACTATAACGGTTGATATTAATATCCAAAACCGTAAGTGTCCATCTCCATGCTCTGCGTCGAGTGGCCAAGTGAATAATTGGCAGAAGTGCTTCCGTAGTACTTGCTGTAGTCGCTGCTTCCGTGGGACTCGTCCATCATCATGGAATTTTCTTGGCTGTACTGCTGCTGGGAGTACTGGTGAGGCTGCGTTCCGTAACCGCCGTACTGGGACTGCTGCTTGAACGAGTCTCTGAACTGGGGCTCCTGGCTGTAGCCGCTGAGATGAGAGTCTTGAGTGTATCCACTTAACTGAGACTGCTGATCGTAGCCAGCATACTGGGCGTACTGGTTGAAGGAGTCGCTGAAGCTGGAGTCAGTGGTAGGACTCGCTGGAGGACTGTCGGCCTCTGAATCCGAGTCTGACTGGAGGGTGTCCTCGAGGTCGCTGATGTAGTTGATGACGTGTTCGATGAGCTCCTGTCTGGACACCTTGCGGTTCTTGGGACACTGAGGCACCATGGCCTTGAGTCTGTCGAGGTAGAGGCGCATCTGTGTCTTATCGGACGACATGGTGGAGTTGGCGGCGAGGGCTGCTGCCATGGCGGCCATGGTTCCATTGTTGATGCAGTTCATCTTTCAGACAAAGGATTACACTGGTGATCTTCTGAAGAGATGGGAGTGCGAGTGAGATGTGTGGTCGTGGAATTGCTGAGTGGCGCTTAAATGCGCCAGCAGTCAGGAAGATCCGCCCTCCACCACGCCTCCTTGTGACGTAGAGGGTTGTGATTGGCTGGGACAAACAGGTAAGACTCGTTGGTGTACTTCATTGCTAAATCATTGAATCTGACGTAATTACGTCGTGTTGGAGAAAAAAACGTAAAAATAATACCATCCTAAAGGATAATGTAATAAAAATCATGAAGCAAAATGTATAGAAACATCTCATAACATGAAGGTCTTAGTCTGCGACAAAATATCGTGATGCAAATATATTTATATATTCATATGCCAGAAGCATTCAGAGATAACCCAGTTGTTTATGTAAAAGGTAAATATCACATAAACACAATCCATATGTATTCACGAGTTTTATATTTTCAAGGATATGTGTAATATCTTTAAGCTAGTAAACATGTGCTCTAACATATTAATAGCTGTCATACTGTTTAGTATACAACCATTTCTCTTTTATGTATACATATTCCTTATTACAGTATCATAAAGCGCAAGAGAAAACACATTGATTTATATATATTTTGTAACAAATGCTTACATCGCACCTGAAAGAGTTATTCATTCTAATATATTTTACTCTTAAATATTTAACTACGTAAGCTTAGTGACCTTATGTGGCACGGACAGCCCCCCCCCCTCCCCATGACAGCTCCTAAGTTGTGGATTTCGTCAGCGAATTTGAACAAGTATTACCTTTCCGATTATTAAGTGGCCAGATTATTGTTGGGAGTATTGCAGTTTCTTAATACAGATAATGGATAATATCACAAGATTATATTACTAACATCAAGAATATTTGTGTTCCATCTGGTTCTTGTCTCAACCATTCAGCAAGATATTTTCCGTAGATATACATTTTCAAGAGAAAACGTTAGGCATTCGTTTAAATTTCACGAAAAACTATTGCACAGATAATTGCAATGCAGTAATTGTTCAAATTTAAGAGATAATATCCCTCTATATAAAATTGTCAGCATGCAGAAAAATGTTATAGCCTACACCTTGCTTTTACAATAATAAAATTCAGTAATATCTCTACAAATCGTAGTAATTTGTTGGAACAGTAGCAAGAGTTTTACGATAATGAAAACATGAAATTGGTAACACGATGATGAAAATAGTATTATATATATAATGGTTGCGCAATAATTAAATGTTATAATACGTGCCAATAACTATAGTAGATAAAGGAGGCCTTGTGGGAATGGCAACTACAAGAATGAGCCTTACATATAAAAATGAAAGCCATGAAATGTACTCTTACAACTGCTATTATTTTATCCTTACGACATTTTAGAGAAAGGCGTGATTTATAGTCAAATATTTTTATTCGTTGCAAGTCACTTTTAATCAATGACTTCAGAGTTGAATGTGTGGTCAATTTGCCATGTGAAAAACAAATAGCAACTGTTGAACAAGTATTTTGCAATATATGTAAAAGCATATGTAAATGATTTTGAGATGCAATGTGTACTACGTTGCAATGTGTTTATGAAATATAACTAAAATTCGGGAAATGTGGTCTAAATTGTGATAATTTGCAGAGAAACACGTTTCATTGTAAGTATGATCTATATGTTATATGCATAATCAATATACACTCTTTTCAGGAACACTGACAATTTGCTTGTAGGGTACAAGCCCAGCAATACAAAGAAATGGGGAGATAGATATGCAATAGTACATTTTTTGTTTAAATATATTTCCATATGTTATCAAACAGTTTAACAACAGGCTAACAATGCATAATTTTCTGGATGTGAAATGAGGTGATAGTATGTACACAATGAAATATAACGGTTGACATTAATATCCAAAACCGTATGTGTCCATCTCCATGCTCTGCGTCGAGTGGCCGAATGAGTAACTGGCAGAAGTGCTTCCGTAGTACTTGCTGTAGTCGCTGCTTCCGTGGGACTCGTCCATCATCATGGAATTTTCTTGGCTGTACTGCTGCTGGGAGTACTGGTGAGGCTGCGTTCCGTAACCGCCGTACTGGGGTTGCTGCTTGAACGAGTCTCCGAACTGAGGCTGCTGACTGTAGCCGCTGAGATGAGAGTCTTGAGTGTAGCCACTTAACCGAGACTGCTGGTCGTAGCCAGCATACTGGGCGTACTGGTTGAAGGAGTCGCTGAAGCTGAAGTCAGTGGTAGGACTCGCTGGAGGACTGTCAGCCTCTGAATCCGAGTCCGACTGGAGGGTGTCCTCGAGGTCGCTGATGTAGTTGATGACGTGTTCGATGAGCTCCTGTCTGGACACCTTGCGGTTCTTGGGACACTGAGGCACCATGGCCTTGAGTCTATCGAGGTAGAGGCGCATCTGTGTCTTATCGGACGACATGGTGGAGTTGGCGGCGAGGGCTGCTGCCATGGCGGCCATGGTTCCATTGTTGATGCAGTTCATCTTTCAGACAAATGATTGCACTGGTGATCTGAAGAGATGGGAGTGCGAGTGAGATGTGCGGTCGTGGAATTGCCGAGTGGCGTTTAAATGCGCCAGCAGTCAGGAAGATCCGCCCTTCACCACGCCTCCTCGTGACGTGGAGGGTTGTGATTGGCTGGGACTAACAGGTAAGACTCGTTGGTGTACTTCATTGCTAAATCATTGAATCTGACGTAATTACGTCGTGTTGGAGAAAAAAACGTAAATATAATACCATCCTAAAGGATAATGTAATAAAAATAATTATGCAAAATATATAGACAACATGAAGGTCTTAGTCTGCAACAAAACATCGTGATGCAAATATATTTATATATTCATATGTCAGAAGTATTCAGAGATAACCCAGTTGTTTATGTAAAGGTAAATATCACATAGACACAATCCATATGTATTCACGAGTTTTATGTTGCAAAGGATATGTGTGATAACTTTAAGCTAGTTAACATGTGCTCTAACATATTAATAGCTGACATACTGTTTAGTATACAACCATTTCTCTTTTATGTATACATATTGTATTCATAAAGCGCAAGAGAAAACACATTGATATATATGTTTTTTGTAACAAATGCTTACATCGCACCTGAAAGACTTATTCATTACCATTCATTTTACTCTCAAATATTTAACTACGTAAGCTTAGTGACCTTATGTGACACGGACACCCCCCCCCCCCCCGTGACAGCTCCTTAGTTGTGGATTTCGTCATCGAATTTGAACAAGTATTACCTTCGGATTATTAAGTGGCCTATTACTGTTGGGAGTATTGCAGTTTCTTAATACAGATAATAGATAAGGATGTATCTATGACAGAAGCACAAGGTCACTGTGTTTTAGATTAGGAAATATAACCATAAAAAGATGTGGAAAACAGTTCGTAGCTGTCTTGAATCCTTCATGAAATAGTAAGCATATAATTGTTCATAAAGTTCACATAGAGTTCGCAGATGCAATTTCAGTCCTTAAGAAGGTCCTGCAAAGATGTCTGCCATCGCAAAAGCCTTATCAAACGTCGGCATAGCATCTCCACATGCGGTGATGCCTTTAACTTAACTGCAGCGATATCGGGTATATTAGAATTCAATGTATAATTAAGTAAAATTGTATCGATTTTATTCTCGTATAAGGACGATAAATCAAGCGAATAAAATAATAATCTTCCGAAAAGTTTATCGATGAAACACCAGTACCTATTTATTCATTCAGTGGGAAACACTTTCTTTCTCCCTTTCTTTCTCTCTATCTCTCTACCTCTCTTTCTCTCACTCTATCTCTCTGACTCTCTTTCTGTCTCTCTTTCTCTTCCTCGATTTCTCTTTCTCTCACTCTCTCTCCCTCTATCTCTCTCTGCATCTCTCTATCTCTTTCTCTCCGTCTATCTCTCTGTCTTTCTCTCTCTTTCTCTTCCTCTATCTCTCACTTTCTCTCTATCATTTTCATTATTATTTTTATCATTGTTATCGGCATTGTCATTATTGCATTGATATTATGATCATCATTATTATAAATATAATAAAGATAATTATTGTGATTATGACGACGATGACGATGAGGAGGATGGGGAATATCACAAGATTATATTACTAACATCAAGAATATTTGTGTTCCATCTGGTTCTTGTCTCAACCATTCAGCAGGATATTTTCCCTAGATATACATTTTCAAGAGAAAACGTTAGGTATTCGTTTAAATTTCACGAAAAACTATTGCACAGATAATTGCAATGCAATAATTATTGTTCAAATTTAAGTGATATCCCTCTATATAAAATTGTCAGCATGCAGGAAAATGTTATAGCCTTCACCCTGCTTTTACAATAATAAAATTCAGTAATATCTCTACTAGTAGTAGTAATTTGTTGGAAAATTGGTAACACGATGAAAATAGTATTATATATATAATGGTGGCGCAATAATTAAATGTTATAATACGTGCCAATAACTGTAGTAGATAAAAAAGGCCTTGTGGGAATGGCAACTACAAGAATGATGAG
>NW_020869369.1:95163-97663 GCF_003789085.1 Penaeus vannamei | reverse complement strand
AATTGGAATCCGAAGCAGTTATTGCAGTTCGTATCATCTAGTGAATACAATATCATATATCAACGGTGATTCAGAAAAAAAGATAAAAAACTTTATTGATGCCAGTAATTACTTTTTATGAATTTACAGTACACGTAAAAATTAAGTCTTCCATATGATGGTAAGCAGTCCTTTTAGTCCTAACAGTAAATGAAATGAGGAAGTGGATAACCGTAGAGTTTTGCGTTTACGTTTCCAGAGATGAGCTTTTGGTGATATATTCATGTTTCATTCAGGAACTGTTACGACCATTTCAAAGATCTGTTTGCGCTTTAAGTATTGCAAAACAAACTATATCAAATCTGCAATCACAATTCGTTATCCAGTGAAAATCTTACAGTAGCTTACTTAGCAGAACACAGACATCGATCCGTTTTGTGATTTTCTTGTATAAAAGAACATGGTAATTGCCCTACAAGAACGTTATTAGATTTTCGGTGATGGCATACATATATTGATATTATTGCTATTGTAAAGAGACATCACAGTTATCATAAAAAAAATATGTAAGATATTAGCAAGTAAACGAAAGGTGTATGTTCAGATATTCAAGTCAATTATATGTACTTTTTTCTGCTATAGCCACTCTGTAAAGCTGCTTCAGGGATTACAATAAGTAGGGCCGAATGTGTTTTAGGGAGGATGATTAATATTGTTGTTCAGACTCCCCATCACTTCCTTGCTCGGGATCCATATTGAGGCCAGATGAAAAGGCTTTACCACTGTAAAATTAAAGAAAAAAGAGGATTCTGGATTATTTGTTGGTATTTTTTTGGACTTTCCCTCTGTGGTACCATTGCTTTGAGTAAGTCCAGGTAGATGTATCTTTACTTTGATGACTTAACGGGAATATTTTCATTTTGTCGATACAGTTGGCAAAAGGCAAAGCATACAGAGTATAGGTTACTCAAGTATTTTTTTTTTTTTTTGTGTGTGTAACATGGAGGGGAACAGCTGAAAGATGATACATTCAAACATAAAGACCATATACCGAGCATATTTCGTAAGCAAGACTTAATGGTTTATGAAAGATCGCGTTTATTTGCAAAATAATGGGCAGTTTCAATATTGTTATACAATTTTCTTAGATAAACGATTGCACAGTGTGAAAAACACACGGAAACTTATGTTCGGTATGGATTTGTGCCGTATAAATTATGTGCCTTTGATTAATGAAGGTAAGCCTTGCTCTATTAGCTAAGTAGTGTGAATAATATAGGTCATTTTCTCTAACATAATGTTTCCCACTTGTAATCTTCCCATCAGAAAGAGGTTTCATGTACGTAGACGCAATATATAGCATAATGACGAAAAGAAGATTGTATATTCCAGAAATTAAGCAATATATAGATCTCTATCATGAAGTTGCAAAAATCAGTTAATGCAGTAACACACTAATGGCATTATATAAGATTCTCTGACCAGGAAACGATAAAGGATTAAACTGTAGTTTACAAGTTCAACCGCATCATAACCCTTTTTACACTCGCTCCATACTGTCCGTGAATAAAGGAGAAAAGAAAAGAAATCTTTCCTTGTAATTATAGATACTTTAGCACAGAAAGTACAGTCACACTCACTTCTCCAGCAGACCTGACTCACGGTGTCCTGTTACCTCACTGACAGCAATCATCCGTCAAGTTTCAATATTTACTCGGCTTTGTCGGTGAAATCCACAGCATGAAAAGTTCCGCGTGATGTAAGAGCAGACACCAGCCACTCCTTGTTCCTTTACTGCACTATCTCCGAATATGTGTACCGTTCATTAGAATCCCTTTGTTTTTGCTTTGTTTGGCTTTGTATACCTGTTGTAGACACAAGCCGGAGTCGTGTCTACGAAAGCTATTCATTTGGTAAGAAAATTAAACTTGTCATTATTCATTTCCTCGCATGTGTAAATCAATGTTAACTATTAAAAGATTAAAGATTTGTGTGATATCTCTGCACTTTTTGACAGTTCGCGTTCAATATCTTCTAGGAATCTATCCCACATAATCACTTAGTTAAATCCTTTTGTTGGTCTAAAGTGGGATTTATTCCATTGCAAAATTGAGCAAATATTAGTTGGTGGTGATCTAGCCACGTGAAATACATCATTTTTCAATTCACTCACAACTTTTACTTGAGACATTACAATAAAGATGACACAAAATATACAAACCATATGCAAGGATTGAAATTTCTTAAGCACTCTTGTTCAAGTATTCAAGTTCATTAAAGCACCTGGAATGTCATTATTAAGTCCACATTTTTGGTAATATCAAGCGTGTCATCTAATTCTAGAACACCAAAGAGAGAAATGTGTACAATTACAGTATTTTACACCAATGCGTGTTGATGTATTAAATTACTATATGTGTTTTTGTTGGAATAATTGTTAATGGTAGCCATTAAGCGGAAATGAATATCGCACCTTTTTATTATCAGTCACATCGAACAGATTTTATCCTTTGAAGAAAAT
>NW_020869369.1:82663-90163 GCF_003789085.1 Penaeus vannamei | reverse complement strand
GTCTTAAGTGTGACTCTGCAGCAGATAACCACACAAGAGAACAATACTCAAAATGGGGCAGAATAAAAGAAACATCTACAAGTAATGTTGTCATTTTCATAGATTTTCTTGCACTTGCAATAAATGCCTAACTTAGATGAAATTTACCGGGCCATATTCCTAATATGCAATTCAAATTTAAGGTTACACCTATGAGATTGAGGTTATCAGCTGATGGGATTAAGACTCCATTAATCAGCAGACTTGTATGTTGAGTTAACTGCGTTTGAGACCGACTCACAATCATTTCCTTAAACTTACTATGATTTAATTACATGCCCCACCGAGCACCATGATTGAATTATCATCAAGTCTACAGTGAGACTGTCAGTTACTATTGCCTAGTTGCCGGAGAAAGAATATCAGCACAAAGAGAAGTATCATCAGCATATGCCAACATCTTATTAGTAATGTCAGACCCCATATCGTGTATATCTATATTAAAGAGCAAAGAACCAAGAACACTACCCTGAGGAACCCTAGAAGACACACGGGAATACGAGCTAAATCTACCCTGAACATGAGCACGCTGCTCCCTACTAGTTAAAAGTTCAGTTAAAATACTTAAAATTTTACCACCAACACCAACAAACTGTAACTTAAAAATTAAAGTCTGCACTAAAATCTAGAGAGACGAGCCCGACTCATGACCTTTAAATAAACCAGACTGCATTTCATGCACCTTCATAAGCAATGCATAATTGCAGCCAAGTCCCCTTTTAAAACCAAACTGAGTTTCTGGAAGAAATGGTTTCAGATGGACAGAAAGACGTCTGACCAGCAAACGTTCAAAAACCTTAGATAAAATTGGTATAACTGAAAAGGGCCTATATTCAGTAGGTGAAGACTGTAGTGGGTCCTTGGGAATAGGGGTAACATTACCAATAGGGGTAACATTACCAGCATTCTGAAAATGACACTTTAAGAACTAAAAGGCGTAAGATTACGGCTAATTTATGGGCTGATTGACCATTTAGACTTTTTAAAATTAAAGTAAACGAGCCATTAGGGTCTACTCCACCTCAATCACCTAATTCTGATTGCAGATCTTTAATTTCAGAGAGCCTGGAAGCAAATTAATTAAAACATGGTAAGGGTGCCATGAAAGAGGAAGTTCAATATCTAAACTTTTGAATTAAAACAATCTGTTAACAAGGTAGCTTTATCAATCGGACTATATGTAACACTACCATCAGGTTTCATTAAAGAAAGAATGGAGGACTCAACACCAAACAGAGATGCTTGAAGCGTTGTCCACCACTTATAAGGCTGTGAGGCTTCTGAGAGAACTTTCAGGTGAACATTATATTCAAATTTAGCCTAAACATTAGTTGCTGTGTTTCGCATGGCAACATAATGCTCCCAACAAGGACGAGTACAGTTAGTAGACCAGAGATTATAGGCAGCATGTTTGTTCCTGGTGACACCATCTATTAAATCATGTTTTATCATGTGAACGAGATTCAAGAGTTTTGCTAGGTACAAACCTCATTATGTCCAACAATAACAAGTTCAGAACTTTAATAGGACAAGGAGCATTATAAACCTTTCGCCAAACAATGCAATCAAAAGCATGGTGGACACCATCCCATTTAATTCTAGAATTTAAGAAGACGTGTCTACTTACAGTAGAATCTGGTATAGGAAAGTCCAGCTGGATCTTACATGCTAGACTACAGTATTCGGAAGAACCTATTAGCGGATGGAGTCTACATCAATTACCCCTCTCACATCAGTTAATAAAAATCCTAAAGATTACTACTCCTGTGAGTTGTACCACGGACTAACTGCTCACACCCAAATCTTAGGCAGAAATGCCATGCTGGTTAGTTGGGGACACAGAATTCAGCCAGTCTCGGCGGTGAGCATTAAAGTCACCTATGAATATAAAACAAGATTTACTATCATTCTCTTGAATGGAAATATATGAAGTCAGCAAACTTTTATAAGGACTTCTATAAGGACTAAAAATGTAGAAATTATTAAAACGACTACACACTCTCACAACCATGTATGCATGTCAACATTCATACTTTGTAAAACGACTAGCATTAAAACCAACCCTAGAATATAAACACAAACCTTGGGCTCGAGGCAGAGAACTACGCAGCAACAAAGGTGTATATATATACACACATATGTGTGTATTCATGCATACACACATTAATACATATATGTGTGCATATACATAATACGTACACTACGATTTCTCCATTTATGCGCCTTGCTCCTTGTGTCATTACGTTTTTATATATGTTTTTTTTCAGTTTGTTAGATAAAAATCTAAATAAAAGAATATACCTAATTGAGTTAAAAATCACCCACAAAAGCTTACTAATGAATAAGCTCGACAAGAACATATGTCCACATTGTTTGTTAGTATGCGTCTGTTTTCTCCTTTTCAAAGTATCTAATCATTCTCAAAATGCTCATCTAATTTACATATCGGCTGCAGTCAATTCGTGTGTATTAAAATAAACCTAAAATCCTTCCACGGACCGTTTTACAGAATTCTATATTGGGTTTATGTTCTATGATTATCAACATTGCGCATTTTTTTTTTTTTTTTTTTTAGGATACTTTACAAGGCATCTTATAAACAAAATCTTCCTTGCTTACCGAATAGCTCGCAACATGTGAGAAAAATTATAGGCACAAACTTTAATAAAATTGCAAACAGTGTTTCTATGAAATTTTCAAAATATTTGCCTTAGTTACCTCACGAAAGAAAACATACGTACATTTAACAAGAAATCGCCAAAATGAAATGGTTCTTGTGTGAAAAGATGAAGCGGTCAAAAAGATTTCTCAAAACTTTGATTAGACTTTCCTCAATCCTGTTTGGACATATTCCCTTAACTTGGTTTCGATATAAGAAAATGAAGAAAATTTGTAAAACATTCGTTTTATGGTGACGTATGACTGTGTGTAAGGTTACATTCTTATGCTGAAACTGGCAATCGTAGTAAGACTATGGAAATAACAGTCTTAGCTTGATATAGATAAACCTAATGTATATTCAGACAAATCTTCAACCATAACGCTTTTTTTCTGAGAGAGAGAGAGAGAGAGAGAGAGAGAGAGAGAGAGAGAGAGAGAGAGAGAGAGAAGAGAGAGAGAGAGAGAGAGAGAGAGAGAGAGAGAGAGAGAGACCTGTTTAAAATTAGTTCATTTTAATGAACGCTGAGTAATTGACTGCGAGTAATAATAATGATAATTCGCTGACGAAATCTACTACTCTCGCTCGGTATTGTCCGTGTCACATAAGGTCAACATTGTGACTTTACAGTACTTTTAGCTATGGAATCAGATTAACTTTCATGTTCAGTTGCAGTGTTGTAGACAGGAAAAAGTTATGTAGATACGTTTGTTTGTACTCGCTTAGTGAAATATGAGGAACTACTTATATGATCTATATGCAACGTATGACTTAAGATTTGAAATCATCGCATATATAAATGTATGTGATTCAAAAAAGAAAATAAAAATGCATGTATATATGCCTGTCTATTCATACCTGAAAATATACTTGACTAAATATGGTCGAGTGTTTCATATGGTTATTCTTATAAATTAATCCACTCAAATCCAAATCAGTAGACTTAAAATAAGCAAACAAATAATTCACATTTTTATATGACCAATGCCAACCTTTTACGTCACAAGGAGGCGTGGTCAAGGGCGGACCTTCCTGACCGCTGGCGCATTTAAGCGCCACTCGGCAATTCCACGACCACACATCTCTCTCGCACTCCCATCTCTTCAGATCACCAGTGCAATCCTTTGTCTGAAAGATGAACTGCATCAACAATGGAACCATGGCCGCCATGGCAGCAGCCCTCGCCGCCAACTCCACCATGTCGTCCGATAAGACACAGATGCGCCTCTACCTCGATAGACTCAAGGCCATGGTGCCTCAGTGTCCCAAGAACCGTAAGGTGTCCAGACAGGAGCTCATCGAACACGTCATCAACTACATCAGCGACCTCGAGGACACCCTCCAGTCAGACTCGGATTCAGAGGCCGACAGTCCTCCAGCGAGTCCTACCACTGACTTCAGCTTCAGCGACTCCTTCAACCAGTACGCCCAGTATGGTGGCTACGATCAGCAGTCTCAGTTAAGTGGCTACACTCAAGACTCTCATCTCAGCGGCTACAGTCAGCAGCCCCAGTTCGGAGACTCGTTCAAGCAGCAGTCCCAGTACGGCGGTTACGGAACGCAGCCTCACCAGTACTCCCAGCAGCAGTACAGCCAAGAAAATTCCATGATGATGGACGAGTCCCACGGAAGCAGCGACTACAGCAAGTACTACGGAAGCAGTTCTGCCAGTTATCCACTCGGCCATTCGACCCAAAGCATGGAGATGGACACATACGGTTTCGGATATTAGTGGAGTGCTTCATTGAACTTTCATCATGTACATAATTTCATCTCATATCATCTAAAAGCTTTAATGTATACATTCATGCAAAGTGATATTGTATTTATGAAACTATAAGGAAAATAAAAGATGCTTCTGTATATTTTCTTTTCGTTGATCTCACCACCTTTAGCCTCGAAAATATATATCATGGGTTTCCTTGTAAATTAAATTGTCATACTGCGCTGTTTCATCACATGGACAAACGCTACGACAATGTATTCGCCTTTGCATTACCTTTTTTATATCACCATTCATAGCTGTTTGAATAGCACGAGACGCGTATGGTAATTTCATTCTGGGTGTTTTTTTTCAATTAGATGTTACTTATGTAGGGGTAAATATACTGAAAAATATGGAATTTTTAAAACCTAGATGTTACACAAATATTGAAAAATATATTGAAAAATATAAACCGCTAATCATTAAAGCCATAAACGGAACTCATTCTTTTTATTCTTGTTAAATATGCAGGTCATCTTGTCACTTCACTATTACATACATATTAAATACCTATGAAGAAGATTAACAAGTGCTTGATATATTGAGATGTCAAAAAGGAACCTTATCAGATATAACAGCATGAAGTAGACAGTGACAAAGGAAAAGTCTCGTTTAATCTTTTCGTTATCTGTAATTGCATCACAATAAGTAAATAACGGAGGTCATTCCCGTAGATTTAAACGTTTATTGTAGTCGATGGAATACCGACGTGGTTCTTTCCCTCGATACACGCAACGTTTTTGACTATTTAGGTCTGCAAACAAAGATGAATTGTAAAATCTGAGAAATGAGCGTGGATTCTGTCTACATCCACATCACCGTGGAATAAAACTGTTCACATTCAAAAATCAATGCTATAGAGGCGAAAGCAGAATAAAACTCGAATAACGACCAAATACCAAGCTAGGAAAGGTGAGTGCACGACCTAAATCTACATTCAATGGAGAACTAGCGGCATCATAGACTTACTGGGGCCTCAGTGTCACAAGAACCGAAAGGTGTCCAAAGATCAATAATATCAGCGACTACTAGGAGCGCCCTACAGATAACTCAGAACTTATAAAATCCAATTAGCGACTTTCGATTCAACTAGCAGTCTCACAGTGATGCTTACATTCAGCTGAAACAGTCCATGCCATCAACATATCTGGCAGTGATGTGGTCAGGATAACATCATATCAATAGATAATGGCCGCAAATTTCATCCATTATGGAATGAATTCTGGAAATTATACACTCGACCCAAAGCACAAGTTTCGTGGAAAATGCCTCACTCATACATCGCCTTATAGTGCCATGCACATTAATATAAGATGACACACATACCTTAATATCATTCTCTTGGTAGTCTCCCTATCAATAAACATTTCAGCTCATGTTAGACAGGCAGTTTTCATTCAAGACATTTACATAACCATATGTTAAGAAATATATATGTATATATATGTGTGTGTGTATGTATGCATATATTGCAGGTATTTCCAGTTTAATAACTAATGCATCTACAATGTCCAATCTCAAGGCATAATGACTGAGGTACTCACTGTCTCTCTTTATTCTAATCAAATGATACTTCATACTTGCGTTTAGATATATTTTGTATTTTCGGAACTTATATTCAACATTTTAACCCTTTGTACTGAGATGGTGTGCCCACTGTGACTGAATTTTATTGATTGTGTTTGCAAACACATGGCTCCATAAGTGCTTATTAATTACCAAAGCGTTTACTAGTCCTGTTTCATTTACCATTTTCTTTACTTTACGGAACTGTTTTCATTTGATACTATTATAATTTTGATAACATTATAATGACAGTAATATCAATAACTAGTAGAGTGTCAAATTTCAAAACAAAAAACAATTCTCCCCAAAACATTACGGGAAAACCACATGCGGTCACCAAGTACTTAATGAGTCATCTCTGAGGAACAGGTATGGGGTTTGTTGAAATCTGAAGGTGAATCGTAGCATCATGTTATTATTTTATCATGTTACTGTTTTCATTATCATAAAACTCTTGCTAACTGTTCTAATTTATTACTTCGACTGGTGGTCATATTACTGAATTTTGTTATTATAAAAGCAGGATATAGTCTATGACATTTTCCCATATGCTGACAATTTCAAATAAGGGAATATTATCTCTTGAATTTTAACAACGATAATCAATGCATTGCAATAACCTATGCAATCGTTCTTTTTTGTGGAATTTGATAGAATATTTAACGTTTTCTCTTGAAAATGTATATAGGGAAAAGATCTTGCTGAATGGTTGAGACAAGACCTAGATGGAACACAAAAATTCTTGATGTTTGTCATATAATCTTGTGAATTCCCCATGTTTCCCACTGAATGAATAAATCAGTACTGGTACTTCATCGATGACCTTTTCGGAAGATTATGATTTTAATCGCCTGATTTATCAAGTCCTTATTTGAGAATAACACCGACGAAATTTTACTTAATCATATATCGAATTCTTATTTATCCGATATTGCTGCAGGTAATTTTAAAACATTAAAGTTAAAGGCATCACCGCATGTTGATAAAGGCTTTTACGGTGACAGACATCTTTGCAGGACCTTCTTGAGGGCGGAAATTGCATCAGCGATATCATGTGAACTTTATGAACGATTTTATTCTATTTTATGAGACTCAAGACAACTACAAATTGTATCCTACATTTTTTAATGTTTATATTTCTAAATCTAAAACACAGTGACCTTGTGCTTCTGTCATAGATACATCCTTATCTATTATCTGTATTATTAACAAACTGCAATACTTCCAATAGTAACCAGGCCACTTAATATGAAGGTAATACTTGTTCGAATTCACTGACGAAATCCACAACTAAGGAGCTGTCACGGGGGTTGTTCATGTCACATAAGGTCACTAAGCTTACATAGTTAAATATTTGAGAGTAAAATGTATGATAATGAATAAATATTTGAGGTGCAGGTATTTGTTTTAAAAAATATATACAATGTTTTCTCGTGCGCTTTACGAATACTGCAATATGCAGGTATGATAA
>NW_020869369.1:80000-82563 GCF_003789085.1 Penaeus vannamei | reverse complement strand
ACAGGAAAGGCAGTATCCCACCAGGACAGCCGTATAAACCAGTGACAGCCGTTATCACACCAGCGGAAAGCATCAGTTATCACACCAGGACAAAGCAATATCACACCAGAGACAAGCAGTATCACACCAGGACAGCCGTATCACACCAGGACACCCGATATCACACCAGGGAAGCGCCTGATTAAATGCGTGTAGCGAGCGTAGAGATAGGCCACGTATGTCCACAGGTCAGCCGTATCACACCCAGCGAGCAGCAGTAGGTTCACACCAGGACAGAAGTATCACAACAGGAACAGGCCGTATCACACCAGGACAGCAAGTATCACACCAGGACAGAAGTTCACACCAGGAAAGCAGTATCACACCAAGGACAGCAGTATCACACCAGGACAGCCAGTATCACACCAGGACAGCAGTATCACACCAGGGAAAGCAGTATCACACCAGGAACAGCAGCCGTATCACACCAAGCCGACCAGACAGTATCACACCAGGACAGCAGTATCACACCAGGACAGAAGTATCACACCAGGACAGCAGTATC
The DNA here is from genome assembly GCF_003789085.1 of Penaeus vannamei. Classification (NCBI taxonomy): domain Eukaryota; kingdom Metazoa; phylum Arthropoda; class Malacostraca; order Decapoda; family Penaeidae; genus Penaeus; species Penaeus vannamei. The sequence continues at coordinate 82,019 of NW_020869369.1, read as the reverse complement.
ACACCCGGACAGCAGTATCACAGACAGCAGGTATCACACCAGGGAGCAGTAATATCACACCAGGACAGCCGTATTATCACACCAGGACAGCAGTATACACCAAGCAGTATCACACCAGGACAGCAGTATACACCTAGGACTACAGCATATCACACCAGGACAGCAGTATCACACCAGCCAGTTATCACACAGGCAGGTATCACACCAGGACAGCAGTAATCACACCAGCGACATCACACCAGGACAGCCAGTATCACACCAGGACAGCGTTAACACCAGGAAAGCAGTATCACACAGGACAAGCAGTATCACACCAGGACAGGCCGTATCACACCAGGACAGCAGTATCACACCAGGACAGTAGGTATCACACCAGGACAGCCGTATCACACCAGGACAGCAAGTATCACACCAGGACAGCAGTATCACACCAGCCAGGACAGCAGTATCACACCCGGACAGCAGTACACACCAGGACAGCAGGACAGGTATCACCACAGGACCAGTATGCACACCAGGTATCACCCAGGACAGCCAGTATCACACCAGGACAGCAGTATCACACCCAGGACAGGAAGTATCACACCAGGACAGCAGTATCACACCAGGACAGCAGTATCACACAAGGACAGCCGTGTCACACCAGGAAAGCAGTATCACACCAGGACAGCAATATCACACCAGGACAGCAGTATCACACCAGGACAGCAGCATCACACCAGGGCAGGACAAGTATCACACAGGACAGCAGTAATCACACCAGGACACCCGTATCAAACCAGGAAAGCAGTATCACACCAGGACCATATCACACCAGGACAGCAGTATCACACCAGGACAGGATAGTATCACCACCAGGACAGCAGTATCACACCACAGCAGTATCACACCAGGACAGCAGTATCACACCAGACAGTTATGTATCACACCAGGACAGCCGTATCACACCAGGAACAGTATCACACCAGAGCAGTATCACACCAGGACAGCAGTATCACACCAGGACAGCAGTATCACACCAGGACAGCCGTATCACACCAGGACAGCCGTGTCGCACCAGGTCAGCCGTATCACACCAGGACAGCTCACACACAGGACAGAAGTATCACAAACAGGACAGCCGTATCACACCAGGAGACAGCAGTATCACACCAGGACAGCAGTATCACACCAGGAAGCAGTATCACACCAGGACAGCAGTATCACACCAGGACAGCCGTATCACACCAGGACAGCAGTATCACACCAGGACAGCAGTATCACACCAGGAAAGCAGTATCACACCAGGACAGCAGTATCACACCAGCGACAGCAGTATCACACCAGGACAGTAAGTATCACACAGGACACAGAGGCAGTATCACACCAGGACAGTATCACACCAGGCAGTAATATTCACACCAGGACATCACACCAGGACAGCAGACAAGCAGTATCACACGCAGTATCACACCAGGACAGGACAGCAGTATCACACCAGGAAAGCAGACAGGACAGTATCACACCACAGCCAGACAGGACAGCAGTATCACACCAGGACAGCGACACCAGCAGTATCACACCAGGACAGCAAGTGGACAGCCATCACACCAGGACAGCAGTATCACACCACACCAGGACAGCCGTATCACACCAGGACAGCAAGTATCACACCAGGACAGCAGTATCACACCAGGACAGCCAGTACATCACACACCCGGGGACAGGCAGTATACAGCAGTATCACACCAGGACAGCAGTTATCACACCAGGAAAGCAGTATCACACCAGGACAGCAGTATCACACCAGGACAGCAGTAATCACACCAGGACAGCAGTATCACACCAGGACAGCCGTATCACACTAGGACAGCCGTGTCACAAAAGGAAAGCAGTATCACACCAGACAGCAGTATCACACCAGGACAGCAATATCACACCAGGACAGCAGTATCACACCAGGACAGCCGTATCACACCAGGACAGCAATATCACACCAGGGCAGCAGTACCACACCAGGACAGCAGTATCACACCAGGA
>NW_020869369.1:62500-65000 GCF_003789085.1 Penaeus vannamei | reverse complement strand
AGATTATTTAGGCTGGGTGGATTATTTCCCCAAAACTAAATGCTACCTGAATTGTCCATATTTTAAAGGTTGGATTGATGTGGTGCGAGCACCAATTAAATTCTGTAGCGTCCTGATTGGAAATGTACCAGGGGTATATAGTCCCAAATTATCTCCAGATTCTGAGGTAACTGAACGTTCAAATGTCCCTCTTGATTATTCCTGTGCCATTCAGACTAGATCCTCCAAAGTAAAAAGGGTTCACCCTTTAGTGTTGCCGGAGATCGAGCCTCTTAAAGTAACTCCTGAAGACTTTGCAAAATTGCAGGCAGAATGTCATTCTCTCACTAAATTTTGGGAAAAAGTAAAGTCTGAAGAACATGATAAGATGCGTGATGGTACGGTGTTTAAGTTTGAGCAAATAAATGGTTTGCTGTACCGTACATGTGTTGCTTCAAAGCACTGTGAAAGAGTTGGTAAATCTTCTCTGGTAGTACCCTGTAAATGTAGAACAATCATTCTTGTGGTAGGTCATAAGAGCCCCTTAGCTGGTCATCCCATCGGAAATTTCTAGTGGCCAAAGATGGGAGCTGAAATCGAGACTTTTGTAAGTCTTGCAACAAGTGTCAAAGGATGTTAAGTAAGACCAGTGCCATTAAAACCCATGCCCATTTTAACGGAGCCTTTCTCTCGTGTCTCCATAGACTTGGTAGGACCGATTTCTCCTCCATCTTCTGAGGGTCACCGTTATATTTTAACTTTGATAGATTTTGCGACTGGGTTTCCAGAAGCATTGCCTCTCAAAGAGATAGATTCAATATCTGTAGCTGAAGCCCTTATGGTGATCTTTTCAAGGGTCGGTATTCCTCGGGAAATTTTGTCTGATCGAGGAAGGCAATTTGTTTCTCAACTAATGGGCGAACTGCATAAATTATTGGGTGTGAAGCCACTTTTTACAACTCCCTATCATCCTAGTGGGAATGGAAGGGTGGAAAGGTTTCATGCAACACTAAAACCCTCCTTAAGGAAATTGTGTAGTGACAAACCACGAGAATGGCAGCGTTATCTTATCACCACATTATTCCCTACGCAAGAGATTCCTAGCGATCGAACTGGGTTTTCTGCTTTTGAGCTACTTTATGGACGGACAGTCCGGGGACCTCTTTCAGTCTTAAGGGACTTGTGGGAAGACACAACCATAAAAGATGATGATAGATCTTTTCAATATGTGATTGAATTGAAAGACAAGCTGGTGGAGTGTGCTAAAATTGCAGCTCAATATGTTGAGATTAGTTCCTCTAAATTCAAATCTTATTTTGACTTAAAATCTCAGGATAGTAAGTTTAGTCTAGGTGATGTCCCTGATAACCAAAACAAGTTGCTTGTGTCTTGGAGTGGCCCTTATACTGTTCTGGAATGTTGAAATAAGGTGAATTATCTTATCGATGAAGGTGGAAAAGTTGCTTCATGCTAACCTTCTCAAGAAGTATCATAGGAGACCAACAAGTTCACAACCTAATGTTATTGACAAGGAAAGTAAGATAGATACTGAAATGAACCCACAAATAGTCAGGGATTGCATTCTTGAAGATACTGAATTGAGCGATAGCAATTTTCCTTTAACTTCTAATGAAGAACCAACCTGAGATATGTTCTGACCTTTCAGCAGAACAGAAATCTGTTATTGATTCAGTAGTTGCAGAGTTTGTAGATGTATTTTCATTAACTCCAGGTTGCACAAACACCCTTGAACATGATATTGAAGTTAACACGACAGAGCGTATAAAGTCGAAGGTTTATCCCATTCCTATACATCTAAAGCCTCACTTCGAAGATGAAGTTGACAAATTATTTGAACAAGGGATTATACAGCTATCATCATCTCCCCATTCATCTCCTGTAGTCATGGTAAAAAAGTCTGATGGTAGCTATCATATGGCCATAGATTATTGAGCTGTTAATTCTGTAACTAACTTCCATGCCGAACCAGCTTGCACTGTGGAGGAAGACGCACTTGGAAAAGGTTCAGGATTAAACTTTCTGAGAAGGCCAGACCTTTAACAGCATTTCCTTCACATAGGGGTCTTAGGGAATTTTGTCGTATGCCTTTCGGGTTGGTAAATGCTTGTGCCACTTATATCCTCCTATATCCATACTAAAACTTGGGATGAACATAAAGAAGCTATTCTTTCAGTGTTAAAGAGATTACGTGAACATAACAAAATGCAGATTTGGCTTTAAGTCTATTGAGTATTTGGGATTTATTCTTGATGGAAACCACTTCCATCCAAAACTTGATAAAACAGAAGCTATACTTAATTTACCTCCTCCTTGCACAATGAAGATTTTAAGATCTTTCCTTTGATTTCATTCTATAGAATGTTTTTTTTTCCGGAAGCAGCTTCACTGACAAGCTCTTTATCTGACTAGCTGCGTAAAAAAGTCAGGGAACCACTGAAGTGGACGGATGAATTGACTAAAATATTTCAAAAGTTACAAGCAGCATTAGCTTTAAAACCAA
>NW_020869369.1:22500-27500 GCF_003789085.1 Penaeus vannamei | reverse complement strand
GCGCCGTTATCATAAGCTACAAATATATTACTAGAAACTTCTGTCTCCTACAGATTACTTATAATGTTCGTATTATTATTGTCTATCACCGTTATTTGTTATCTATACTGGTTATTCTGAATGTTTTGATATCATCATCATTTTTTAATCATTAGCATCATTATCCTTCTTTTTGTCCGAGGGACACACCCTCCTACACTAATTTAACCCTAGTACTCAGCTTTACGCAACATGCCTCCTTACACCAACACACGCACGCAGGAAGGCCCTACCCAAATGGGAGCCGGCACGACACAGGCCATACATATGATAATCGACAAATCTAGTAAGTCATAAAGGACCGGTTCAAAGTGCCAGATGGACCCGGCTATAATGGAGGGAAACGGACGGAAGACATCAGAGACAAACTATGCCTACCTGGAAAGGGGAATGGAGATGAGCGAGGGAGGGAAAGGGACAAGTTGTGAAAGGAGGCAGAATTAAGGGGAAAGAGGGATGGGAGGATAGATGTAGGCTCAAAGTCGGAGGAAGGTTTCGAAAGGGACAGAGTGAGCGGAATGAAAACGTAGAGGAGAGGAAAGAAAAGAAAAGAGCGAGAATAAAGGAAAAGAAAGAGCGAGAATGCACCTACTACCAGGAGGCGGCCCACGGCTCGACTCCAACGTCAACTAGACAAGCTACCATTAGAACTAACTCGCACCGAATCTAACATTAAAAACCAGCAAATAATGAGCACACGCCCGAAAACCAGGAGTTAAAAATCAATGGGGAAAAAAGGTGAAAACAAGGCAGCCGAAGAGGGAAAAATATTTTCTCTTCCACAACAAATTCAGAAATAATCTCGATAAATAATGCATATCAAAAATAACAATAATAACAAAGTAGGCTACAAGAAAATATAATAAATCTATCCTTTCACCACTAAAAAACTAAAAATATACTAAAAACAAATACTCAAAAAATCCCAAATGAATATGTAATCACTAGTTTTATGCATCATCCTCACTAATACGGAAAATAAACTACACACCAATACACACTATTTTCACATTACACCACGAAAACATATTTTCAAAAAACCCGACTTACACCGCTCAACATTATATAATCCTAGCTATGCCAATACAAAAATCAATCCTCCCGGAATATATTATATTAGACAGATTACTCCACATCAAAAATATAGTTCAACATATCCCACCAAAAACTCATCAAGCCTAACACAAAGCTCCTTAGGCATATAAAATGTAATTCAAAGAACATTACTTTATATTATTAAAAAATCCACAATAACAGAAGGGTAGAAAAAAGAAAAAATTTCGCTAAAAAAAGATTTTATATATGCCTATCTAAAAAACAGTTTTGAAAATAATCTAAAAAAAAAAAAATAAAAAGAAAAAAAGAAAGTGATAAAAATCATCGATTTTTAGGTAAGCCAGAGAAATAGAATAAATATAATCCTAAAACAGCAATTATTCGATATGCAAAAAACCCTTTATTAATTATATATTTAGTATTGTTTTTAAGAAAAAAGATAATAATATATTAAATAAAATAAAAATAATGAATGGTATAGATGCAACGTGAAGGCAAACAAGGTAGAGGAAGAAAACATGGTGACACGGACTGATGAAAGAAAGCAAAATAGAAATAAAAAAAAAAGAATAAAGAGCTAAAGAAAAAAAATAATAGATTGAGATTTGTAAAGGATGAGAAGCCAGCACGAAATAGCGGGCTTATAAATAATGGATAATAAATATAAGATGATAAAAAAGAAAATATTAAGGATAAATACTGTTTATGTGCCCCTGTTCCGTTGTTTCATCTTTTTTATTAATTTTTTATGTTTATTTTTTTAGTTAGCATAATGGAAGTATTTTTCCAAGGAAACCGGAATTATGTGTTAATAAGTCTGACAGTCGTTCCCTAGTGAGAATTCGTCCTTACATTGATAATCATTCCTACGTCCCTTTATACGACCTCGAATTCGAAGTTGTCTTTTATCTATTTGTCCCTGTTTCAAAACTCTTTCTTCTTTTTTTCTTGATTTCTAGCGCCAGTTCTCGCTCTTATTCTTATCTCCTTTCATACATGAACTCTATTTGATTGATATTTCTCATTCTTGGATCACAGTATTAATATTCAAATATACATCTCACTTTACTTCTACTAGTAAATGCCTAATGATTATCACTCCAGCTTATTAAATCAATATCTATTAAATAAAATTCATATTCTTTTATAATAATATTATTATCTAAATGATATATCAATAAATAATTTATGCGTATATAATTTATACCTTCCTCTTTCGTATAAGCCTTGTTCAATTTATTCCTTATCTATCTTATGATTCACCTATATCACTCTATTTTTATGCTCTCATTTATCGTTAATCATTAAGTATTTATGTCTACACCATCTATTTAACTATGCTTTCAACAACTTAAAATTAATCATTTTTCAACCTATCTTTTACTTAACACTTTTAATTATTCCTGTATTATTGCCTTTATTTTTCTTTTTCCAGTAGTTATCGTTAGAAACATTATCAATATCATAACTTTATTCCATCAGCTATTACCAATTTTTCATCTATTTTAATAAAAAAGTTAATTACATGCGCCGATAATAACATATCACTGCGTATGTCATTGTTTTCTATCATTATTGATTATTATTATTAGCTCAATCATAACTATTATCTTTATTAGTTAATTCTATCCAATTACAATATATAAAGATAAATTTAAATTAGCACTTAACTATAATGATTAATGCAAATCAGAATACAAATCATTAAAATGTAAATATTTTAATATAACAACAATATGATCATCATAGAATCAGATTATCATCAAACTTTGTATTATTTTGTTGTTACTGTTATGCTATCATCAGCAGCATTGTAATTATAACCATTACTATTTAGATTATTACTATCAACCTTTGTATGGACTTATATCGATTGATAGGATGTAAATAATACTAGAATACAAAGAGAAGAAAGAAAGGGGTAATCTAAGTCGCTCGATGTGAAGGTTAAAATACAGAAAGAAAACAAGTGGCAGCCCTTAAGACGATATATATATATATATATATATATATATATATATATATATATATAATATATATATATAGAGAGAGAGAGAGAGAGAGAGAGAGAGAAGAGAGAGAAGAGAGAGAAGAGAGAGAGAGAGAGAGAGAGAGAGAGAGAGAGGAGAGAGAAGATGAGATTATGAGAGAGAGTGAGAGAGAGAGAGAGAGAGAGAGAGAGAGAGAGAGAGAGAGGAGAGAGAGAGAGAGAGAGAGAGAGAGAGAGAGAGAGAGAGAGAGGAGATGAGATGAGATATGAGAGGAGAGAAAGAAAGAGAGAGAGAGAGATCGCGACTTTCATAAAAAAAAGTTTATTCTCTTGAGTGCTCGCCCACGCCTACTAGCCCCATGTTCGAGGAAAAGAATCTTCCACGGCAACCTATCGAGTTTCCGCCACGACATAATTACACCGATGATGAGGATCCTTTCGAGGCCGAGATACTATGGACGTCCTTTTTATGAACTGCCACAGTGGCTAAAGACAAATTTGATATTAATGGCAAATAATGGTGAGATAAAGATGTGTAATAAAAGTGGACTTAACCAATTTAACCTTTTCTGTTATCAGTATTAACATCCCCTTCATCATTCATGCCACTTACAGGTAACATGATAGGGATATCAGGAATGTTTATTTGGGCGTGGGAAATTAATGGCTTCTTGTATTGTAAGTTCTCTCTGTCGTGATCAAAACGAAATCTAATACAAGCAATATCTATCACTATAAAGTTAAATGTAATGATGACAACAGCAGATACAAGACAGCGCAAGTAAATAAATCCATATATTTCATACCGCTCTGTTATCCATCTTGAGCCCCCCCCCCCCCCCACACACACACACGTGCGCGCGCGGGCATAAGAATTTCCTGTGCATTCTATTTCATCGTGTTTGTTTTTGATTGGCATGCATTAATCTAAGATCATATAATTACACCTTATTGATCTTACACATTCGCGCCATCTCCGTCAGCAGCATATCTTCGCTATCAGTTCCCTTGTCGGGAGAATCTCATGCTAATCGCCTGTGGTATATTCCGCACAGCCCTTGATCGGGCGGTGGCTGTCTGGCTGCGAGAGGCCGTCTGCTCTTACGATTGTCTTTTGTTTTGATGTTCATCTGCCAAAGAATAGAAATTCCCTTGTTTGTATTACATCGCCTTCTTGAGATCGCCAGCTTATCATCATCATTGTCGCTGCCTTTGCCATTACAATTATTTTGGGCATGATTAAAATAATCAATTTCTTTATGAACGAATTGCATTTTCATTACTACACAAAATGTGTTGATCAAAACATGAGGCGTTTCGAAATCCTCGTGGACTTCTTCTTGAGGTCTGAAGCGGAAGAGGAGAGGGCGATAGACATGGCGGAGAGAAGGAGAATTATCATTAACGAGGAACAGGAACGCGGAAAGGTTCCGTAAATACTCAGTGCTACGTTTCTCGTTGTTTAGCAAAGATGATTATTTCATAACTTCTCTCGCCAGTTCTCTTTGAAAATGTATTTTTGTATTTCCTTTTCAAAATTCCCTCTACCCTTTCGCTGTGTTATTGCGTCTCTGAGCCTTTTCCTTGCCTCCTTCCCCTTTTCCCACTTCCTTCGTCTATGAAATTTCTATTTTTGTCTTTCGCTGCCCGTTAATTATTCTTCATAATCTTCCCATTAAATCCATTCAATCCTGAACATAGAATCATATAACGAATAAAATAAAAGAATTTAAAAAATCATATATCAAGTTTTGCATGTGCGAAACGACAGCCGGTGTATCGTGACCTTAACTTCATAAATTTGCACAATGGTTCCATAATTACATTAGCATAAATTAACAGAATTCACCCTAGTGAGGGACTGGGATGGGGAGGGGAAAATATAATAATATACATATATATGCGAATGACAACT
>NW_020869369.1:5000-12500 GCF_003789085.1 Penaeus vannamei | reverse complement strand
TAGGTCGTCCCACAGGCCTCCTCCACCCAGGGTTGTCTCGAACAGAGGCAACAGGATCAGCAATCCAGGTGGCCGTAGCCTGATCATGGATTGTGCAGATAACAGGTCCTGTGCCAGTCTCACGGTGCAACCGTTGGTTGGACACATGGTCCCACCAACAGTACCCCATGATCCAGCACAAGGACCTATTACAAAAGACTTCAAGATGAGCCTTCAAGGCACAGCATAATGTCCAGGTTTCACTACTATATAACAAAACTGGCATTATCAGGGCCTTGAAAACCCGTAGTTTGGTCCTTCTGCACAGGTACCGACATCTCCAAATACTCTTGTCGAGAGAGAGCATAACCCCTGCTGCCAGGCCAATCCGTATGCTGACTTCCTGGACTGACAGCCCAGAGTTATGAACTACAATACCAAGGTATGTAAAGCTCTCTGAGACTTCAATGTCCTCACCGCATGCATGTACCAATTCAACAGGTTCTCCTAGCAAGTCTCCAAAGTGCTCGACCTTGGTTTTTGTCCAGGAGACCTCTAGACCCAAGGGTTTCGCTTCATTGCTAAATGTATCCAGAGCCACCACTAAGGTTTCCAAAGACTCAGATAGAATAGCAACATCATCAAGTCTGTAACCTTGATATTCCCCAGCGATGCTCCACGATGACTTTGAATCGTAGCTCTGCCCAGTTTCCAGTCCATGCAGGTGTTGAAGAGTTGGCGCAAGGACACAGTCTTGCCTCACTCCTGAACTAACAGGAAAGAAGCTTGACAGGGCCCTACCACACTTTACAGCACTTTCAGTATCAGTATACAGGCTTACTATTAGTCCAATAATCTCAGTCTCAGGATCTCCCTGATTCCCACTGTATCGAATGCCTTCTTGAGGTCGATGTAGGCTGCAAGCAGCCCATGCCCAAACTCATGGCGGCGCTCTACAGTGACTCGAAGTGCAAGGATACGGTCTATTGTGGACTTACCAGGAGTGAATCCAGATTGCTCCGGTCTCTGGTGCCTCAATAGATCGTCTTAGATATGTCTCAGAAATTGGGGCGAGAATGCCTGGGTATACTGAGCAGCGTGATGCCTCGGTGATTGCTACAGTCCCATCGGTCAGGGGGGACGGTACCGGACCGCCAGATGGCAACCAGGACAGCATGTAACCCTTGCACCATAGGTTCACCACCATATGCTGCAGATACCTGCTGCTTTACCACTCTTCAGCTTGGAGATTGCCCCCTTAACTTCAGTTAGGGAGGGAGGATCCTCACTGATGGGTGGGCCCGGCAACGTAATCTCGGTACTCCCCGCATCCAAGTTAACTTTTGGTACAACTGCTCAAAATACTCAACCTAACGTTCCTGCACCGCAACAGGATCTGAAATGATCTGACCACTTACTAACTTGTTACCTGTGAAGAGGGCTTGGAGTTCATCTTTCTCAGGGCTTGGTATGCAGGACGAAGGTCATTTACTAAGAAATGGCCTTCCACCTCCTCTGCAAAACTCCTTATAAACTGTTCCTTGTCCCTTCTTAACAGAGACCGAATTCTGCGCACATGAGAACGGTGCAATTCCTGATCCCCTGTCAGATGAGCTGCACAACAAGCATCTGTGGCTTCCAGTGTCTCGTGCGAGATGAAATTCTGTATTACTCTTGGGCGTACACCAATTGTCTCTTGAGCTGCATCAAGCTCTTCATGCTTGAAGGTATCCCTCAGAAGAACAGGGGCTGTCAGACTGTCGAGCATTATGAAACGACCAGAGATTGCCTCAGCAAACCCCCGGGCACATTCCCCCTCCCTCAGCCTGTCCAAATGAAACACACTGGGGAGATCATTGGACCGCTGGGGAGTTTTGAAGTGGACCCGGAGGATAGCCACAACCAATCTATGGTCAGTACCACAGAACTCAGCACTCCTGTACACCGTGCAATTCTGAAGGATCCTCCAACGAGTGCTAACGAGTATGTGGTCGATCTCCTTGGCTGCATTACCCTCATCACTGTACCATATCCAACGATGTGGGTCTGGGCGCTGGTACCAGGAGCCAGAAATCCTCAATTTCTGGGACCTAGCAAAGTCCCGGGAAAGGATGCTATTCTCACTACCTGCATCAGCTCCTGAACCATGGCTACCGACAGACATCACTTAACCAGCTCAATCACAGCTAGATACCGCATTGAAGTCACCCAGAACAATGCAAATATCTCGTCAGGGACATCTGACTGCCACAGATGTAAGTTTGGCGTAGAGCATCTCTTTCATGTCGATTTTATAAACATCGGTAGGAGCGTACACAGCAATAAAAGACATGAAGCCAAATAGCTTCAGTGTCCATACCATTATACACTCATCAACAGGAGTAACCTCTACTACTAAAGGCTGGAGTCTGCTAGAGATGGCAATGGCTACTGACTTCCCGCCTGAGGTTCAGCCTTGGGCAGTCACTCCGGGTGGACGTTACCTCTGCCAGCCCTGTCGACGCTGCCCCATATGAAAGAGTGTGGTGGGCTGCGGGACCCATCATCCACCTGTGGGGCTCCCTAGGGCTTTCCCCCACAAGCTTCACTCCGGGCTGGCAGTCGTTAAAACGCAGGCGAGACGTGTAGTTCCCGTTCCCAACCTGCGCTCCAGCAGTCGCCCTTCCAGCAGGGCCCACAGTCCACCTCACTTGCTGAGTAGGAGGGACTTTTCCCCTCCTCCCAGTCTTTCCAATTATACCGAGCACTGCCGATTGGTTATATCTGGGGGGAGGAGGACTGGCAAGGCCCACCTCCCCCGAGCCTCCCATTAACCCCAGGGGGTATAGGGGCAGGAGTTGGTACAGGGCCAGGTGGGTCATGACCCTGAACCTCTGGGGCTCCTGCTGCTCCGAGATCCCCCACAGTTTAGCCTGGGACCGCAAGGTACCCAGTTTCTCATGGGAGGCCACGAGAAGGCACTACAGAAGTTTCGGTGATGGAGAGGCACTGGCAGGGGGAGGCTTATGCAAGGTTGCTCCCTTTTTTTGCATTAGGCTAGCCAGCGGTGGCAGCTGCACTATCACACCATCGCTTCACACACACACACACACACACACACACACACACACACACACACACATTATATATATAATATATAATATATATATATATATATATATATATATATATATATATATATATATACAGACGCGCACACACATACATACTCACGTGCATGCGCGAGCTCGCGTCTGCACGTAAAGGAATATGTAGAAGAGTGCGGGGGAGGATAGTAGTGTTAAAGCGAGGCACTTAAAAAGCGGTCGATCTAGAGCAGTGGTTCCCAACCTGGGGCCATAGACCCCAGGAGAGAAACGGGGTACGTTCTGGAAGGCCATATATTGATCAAAAAAATTAAATCCTTCATTATTCAGGCACGAAAGGGTTCAGGTTATATTTTCCAGCTCCTTTTCGATTCCTTATTATAACCCATTATAACTTTTTTTTTTCTTAAAAGAAATCCTGCCCTGTCCTATCCTTTTGCGAAGTACCCCCCCCCTCTCTAACTATCTATCTCTGACTATCTATCTATCTATCTCTGACTATCTATCTATCTATCTCTGACTATCTATCCATCTTTGACTATCTATCTGTTTATCTCTGTGTCTTTCTTTCTTTCTCTTTAGTTTTCCTGGTTTCCCCCTCCATTTATTCTCTTTTTCCTGCTCTCCCTTTTTTTCTTCCCAATCGCCCATTCCTTTTATGCTCTCGCCTTCTCTTACCTCTTACTTTAATTTTCTTGCTCATTCCCTTCCCCTCTCTCCTGCTATCTATATCTTCTTTATTCGTCTTTTCCATCTTTCCCTCTCCCTTTGTCTTATCTCCCCTTCTTTTCCAATTACTCACTTTCCTGTTTATTGCTTTGTCCCTTTCCCCCCTCCCACCATCCATCCCCATTCTTTTATTTTGTGTTGACCTCTCATCCCTTGTCTCCTCGTCCATTTTTTCTTTCTCCTTCTTTCCCTATTTATTCATTCCTTCCCTCTCCTTATCCTTCCGTTTTTTTTTTTTTATTTTCTTCCCATCTCACTCATTATTCTCCTTCTCTTTATCTTTCCTTCTCACTCCTGCTTCTTTTTCTCTTGCTTTATTCCCTTCCTCTCTCCTTTTATTTTTCCTCTTTTTCATCACCTTCATCATCTCCCTTTCTATTTTTCCTCAGATCCTCTCCTCAGCCTCATTCCATCCTACTTTCTCCTATTCTTTGCATTCTCTCTCATGCTCTTCTTCTCTCTTCCATTCTAACGATCCTCTTTCTTCTTTCCTTCCCCTCTCTCCCTTCCTTCCATCTTCCCTTTTCTATAGCTTTCTCCTTTATCTTCTTGCTTATAATTTCTCCCCATTTTGCGAACTTTTCCTCATTCTCTTTCTCGCTCCCTTCTCTCTTTACCCCTCTCTCTTACCTTTTTTATCTCATTTCACCCCTTCATCTTCTCTTCCTTTTCCTTCCCTTTTATCATCCCTTCCTTCGCTTCCTCCCCTTCATCTTCTTCCTCATACTTTCCCTTATATCCTCCCCTCAGATCTGTTCTCTTTCTTCCTCCTCCTTTTTATCTGCCCTCTCATCCCCTTCCCTTCAGGATCTCCCTTCTCTCCCCCTCTCTCACTTTCTTCCTATCTTTATTTCCCTTTCTTCCTCCCTCTCTCTCTTCCTTTTTATCTCTCATCCCCTCTTCATGATCTCTCTCCTCTTTTTATCTTTCTTTCCCTTTCTCCCCCCTTCCCCTTCCTTTTTATCTGCCCTCTCACTCCCTTACCTTAAGGATCTCCTTTCTCTCCCCCTCTCTCACTTTTTTCTTATCTTTCTTTGCCTTTCTTCCTCCGTCTCCTTTTCCTTTATATTTGCCCTCTCACCCCCTTCTTTTTATGATGTCTCTCCTCTTTTTATCGTTCCTTTCCTTTCTTCCTTCCTCTTCCCTTCCTTTTTTATCTCTCATCCCCTTCTCTTTACGATCTCTCTCTTCTCTTTATCGTTCTTTTCCTTTCTTCCTACCTCTCCCCTTCCTTTTTATCTCTCATCCCCTTCTCTTTACAATCTCTCTCCTCTCTTTATCTTTCCTTTCCTTCCTTCCTCCCTCTCCCCTTCCTTTTTATCACCCTCTTCTCTTTACGATCCCTCTCCTCTCTTTATCTTTCTTTCCTTCCCTTCCCCCTTCCCCATCCTTTCCTCTCCCTTTCCTCGCTTCTTCCCCCTAAAATTCTCCGTCGACCCTTCCGTCCTTCCCTCGGCCTTCCCTTCCGCTCGTCACGCGAACAGATACAACATGCGCCGTTCATTTCTCACGCTTAAGGAAACACTGCCGGGTTATCAGAGAAATTAAAAGTCTGTTGCTACTTCCTCCCCTTCCCCTCTTCGGGCCTCCGGCGTTTTCCTCTCTTTCCCCCTTTCTTCTTCCTCTCTTGCTCTTCTCTCTCTTTTTTTTTTTTCTTTTTTTTTGTAATTTGCCTTTCTCTCGTCTTTTTTCTGATTTCTTTTCTTGACTTCTTTCTTTTTCTTGTTTTCCTTCTGCTTCTTTTCAATTTATCTATTCATCCTTTTCCTGTTTCAATTTATCTATTCATCCTTTTCCTGTTTCAATTTATCTATTCATCCTTCTTCTTGTTATTTCCTTCATCCATATCCTGCTTTTTCAGCCTTTCTTCTCCACCTCTTTTTATTCCTCCTCCTCCTCTGCTCTTTTTCTTTTTTCCCTCTTCATTTCTTTCTCCTTTTTCCCTCTCTTGCTCTTCCTCTTGATTTTACAAGTCCCACTTTTTTTACCCTCCCCCTTTTCCTCTGCCTATAAATTCTTCCTCCTTTCCTTTCATCCCACTCCCTCTTTTTCTCTCTTCTTCTATAGCATTTTCTCCCCCATTTCTTGTCTCTCTTTCTCTTCCTTCTTTTCTTTCTTCTTCCTCACCCCACTCCTCCTCCTTCACACTCCTCTTCCACCTTCTGCTACCCCTCCTCATCTATCTTTTCCTCCCCCCCCCCACCTCTCTTCCTTCCTCCTCCCTCTTTCAAGCTGACTGCAGCAATTCTCGAAACACACAGAAAATGGAGACATTTCCTCCATTCGCTCTCCCTCGTTCTCTCCTCCTCCTTCACTTTCGTCTCAGGAGAAGGAGGAAGAGATTCTCATTGACTTGACGGCTTCTCTCTTGTCTCGCCAGGTATTTCATTGTTTTCTTATCTTTATTTTGCTTTCTCTCTTTTTTTTCCTGATGTACCGAATATTTCCCTTTAATGGACTTGATGAATAGATTTTTTTTCTATTCAAGAATACATTTCTCTCCTGCTTCTCACCTACATGTTTCATTACTTCAGGTGTGTTTGCAGGATCATGTTTATGCATCCGAACAGCATGTATGTGCATCTGAATGGCTAGAGTGTGTATATGAACCTGCGTAATTATGCATTAGATGTGCAACCGGGTGTGGTTATCAACATGGGTTTCGGACGTAAATGCACAGCATGTCTAAGGTGTGTGTGAGACCGTGTGTGTTTGTGCGTGCTTATCCATACACTTCAGTTCCTCGCTTTACACTCCAGCGCGCGCCACAGCCAGCGACATGAACACACACACGCACATATTCACACACACACACTCACGCACATATCCACACACACACATGAACAACACACACACACACACACACACACACACACACACACACACACACACACACACACACACACAACCCCCTACCCACCCCCCCAACAAGCAAGGCGAAACAAAATCGAGGGAGCAGTAAATAATTCTCCTCAACACTCAGCGGGATGGAAACCCACATTTGGTGAACCGTTCTGGAGGAAATGTCTGGCTGTGACAACCGCCCGTTGTTAGCACGGCAATGGCGAGGAAGCTCACTCTCTTTTTTTCTTCTTTTTTTTCTTTTTCTCTCTTTTTTCTTTCTCATGCATACGTAACGGCTTTTGGTAGATGTAAAGGTGCCCGCGCGATGTAAACGGAGATAGATGAACGCATGTGGAGATGAGCAGCTTGAATAAGGGGAGTGGAAATAGACAATTTATCCTTCTCTTATTCCCCTTTCATTCTCTTCATTTGTTTACCTCCCTCGCCACATTACAGGGGAATGTTGCAGAAAAGGAAAAGGAAACAGATGGAGAAACAAGCGGATTTAATGAAAGTAAAACACAAAATAGAAGGGGAGGAAGAAAAAGAAGGAAAGATATAGGGAGAGGGATAAATAGATAGACAGGTATACAGATAGACAGATTGGCAAACCGATATGCAGGCAGATAAAACAGACCGAAACAAAGATACTGCAGAGGAATCGCAGGTGATGAGGGAGAGAGACAGAGAAAGAGAGAGAGAGAGAGAGAGAGAGACAGACAGACAGACAGAGAGAAAGACAGAGAGAGAGAGACAGACAGACAGACAGAGAGAAAGAGAGAGAGAGAGAGAGAGAGAGAGAGACAGACAGACAGAGAAAAGAGAGAGAGAGAGAAAGACGGAGAGAGAGAAAGAGAGAGAG
>NW_020869368.1:398475-400516 GCF_003789085.1 Penaeus vannamei | reverse complement strand
CACACAATACCACCAGTTGAGAATTTTTTCTTAGAATTAGATCACAACAACAAAACAACACACACCACAACACACATAACACACAACACACACACGCACAGCAAACAAATAGGACACCACAACACACACACACAGACACACACACAAAGCACATATATATATATATATATGGAATATAATATATATATATTATAATATATACATATATATATATATTATATATATATATATATATATATATATATATATATTAATTACTATTGGTATATTGATGCATATGTGTTGATGGTTCTGCGTTCGAACAATAGGGCTAACTATTTTTATCATGTATACGGACGCCAGCAATGTACTTGTGAAAAAGGAGATTTTAATGTAATTCAATGTTGAATGTTTCTTTTGTATCAGTGATCCTATTGCCATGGCGGAGGTATGCGTTTTTTGAAAGCTTCTAGTTACATATAAGTATTTGTCATTTATGTACCTTTACAAGTGACTTGTCCGGCTTCGTCTTACATATTGTAGAGAAACAAATGGCCATCGCGGCACTCCTAGTGCGGTCGTCTGGCACCTCTTCAGTTTGATATTTCTAATGTCTATATTGTTTCCACTGGTCCCTGCTCTGGCATAGACTATATTAATGACGCATTATTCCTGAAATGTAATACCAATGGAAGCAGTAATTCATGATTATCATTTTGATGAAAAGAAATTAGTAATATTATTGTTATGATGATGATGGTGATATAGATCACGATTATTATTATCAATATCTTTCTAATTTTTTTATTATTTCAGGATCATTTATTAGTTAGCATTATCATATTTTTTTTATTATTATTACCAACATTGTTATTATCAATATTCCCATTAATAATATCGTCCTTAATAGCATTATTATTATCATTATTGTTATTATTATTATTACTATTATCTTATTATAATCATTATTATCATTATTATTATTATCAGTATTATTGTTATTGTCATTTTATCATATATTATCATTATTATTATTATTATTATTATTATTATTATTATTATTATTATTATTATTATTATTATTATTATTATTATTATTATTATTATTATTATTATTATAGCAATAATAATAATGACGATAAAAAAGGTAATTATAATAATGATCATAAAAAAGTAATTATAATAATGATGATAAAAAGGTAATTATAATAATTATAACAATGGCAATAATAACAATAATAATGATAATGATAATAATAACAATGATAATAACAATGATAATAATGATAATGATGATAATAATAACAATACAATGATGAAGATGATAACAATAATGATAATGAAAATAATAATGATAATGATGATAATGATTATTACTATTATTATCATAATTGTCATTATCATTATTTTTATTTTTACTATCATATTTATTATTTTCTCAGCATTATTATTATGATTTTTATCACTATTGTGATTATTATCTTTATCACTTGTTATTATTATTATCATATCATTGTTAATATGATTTTCATTGTGATTGTAATAATAGTAATAATAATAAGAAGAAAAATAATAATACCAATGATAATAACTTATATTCTTCTTCATATTGTTATTACTATTATTATTGGTATTATCATTATTATTATCATCAACATAAGAAGCAATGATAATAATGGCAATAAAAAGGATAATAATAGGAATAATGATAATGATGACTATTATTTTCATAAAAAAACATTATTCATATTGTGTCATCATTATTATTTGTAATATTATTATTACTATCACTATCATCATTATTGTTATTATAACTATTATTATCATCATAATTCTTATTATTGTCATTGTCGCTTTTATCGTTATCATAATCATTACGTTTATCACCAGTATCATAATAAGCATCATTGTTATTATTATCATTTATATTATATTTATTGTTATCATTGTTATGAGTATTGGTTTTAACATTATTATTATTATTTTTATCTTAACTTTCATCTTTATTTTCATGTACATTATTTACCAAATAAGAGAAAGATTAACTTGCCTAGAATTAGCA
>NW_020869368.1:363475-365975 GCF_003789085.1 Penaeus vannamei | reverse complement strand
CCAGCGCAGACGAGGAGCCGAAGAGCCTGGCTGCCGAGAGGAGTCGACCTGAATAACTGAAAATTGAAATAAACGAGGAAAAGGGAAAAAAGAAAAGGGAATTTGGGTCTCATTACGAAGACTGGGAAGAAATTATTGTATTGAAATTTCTCATAGATCGACGTCCTCAAACGACCAAATGCCCTTAGAAGCATGTCAAAAACGAGAGGAAAATATATAGAGAAAAAAAATTATGTTACATACATGGCAGAAGACCGCGAAGACCGGAAAACATACGTAGATTTGGATACCGAAAAAATGACTATATTGTCAGATAAAATACATTAATTCCATGAAAGTAAAGATAAAACTAAGACGACGGAGCAAAGACAAGAGAGACAAGGAAGTTGAAGAGATTTATAAAGAAAATGTAGAAGATTAAAAAAGGACCAGAAGAAGAAGAGGAAGAAGGAGCAGACGGCGACGAAAACAAAGATGAAAAAAAAAGAAAATAAAAGATGAAAAGAATATCATTTGCTCCACCTTCCCGCCCACACCCAACACCCCCTTGAAAGCGGCTCCGAACCAAGTCTCTGTTAAAAGGTACAAAGCTGTTTTCTACCCAGGGAAATCGGCCCCCGCTTGACGTGAATATGCGGAAGAGCGAAGTGGGGCCTTGGAGGGGGTGTGGGGAGCTGACGAAGGCGAGGGAGGTCGGCAGGAGAGGGTGAGGGGGGAAGGGAAGAGAGGGGAGGGGATAGTAGGACAGGAAGAGAACGGGGGAAAGGGAAGGGAGGGGAGGAGATGGTAGGACAGGAGAGAATGGGGGAAGGGAAGGGGATTAGGCACGAGGAGAGGGGTGCAGGGAGCAGACATTGGCAAGGGAGGTTGGCAGGAGAAGGGGGAAGGGGAAGGGGGGAGGGGGGTAGGGTAAGAGAGGGAGGGGGAGGGTAAGAGAGGAGAGGGAAGGGAAGGGAGGGGGGAGTAGGACGAAGCGAGGGGAGGGGAGGTGATAGGACAAAGGGGAAGTGGGTAAGGGGTGGGGTTCAGAGAGCAAACGAAGGCAAAGGAGGTTGGCAGGAGAAGAAAGGAAGGGGGTTGGAAAGGGAATGGGACAGAGGAAAGGAAGTTCATAGGGGGTGAGTAATAAGGGCAAGGTTAGGGGGCGCAAAGGTTGGATGGGAAGGACGGGGCAATGGGGTACGGAGTGCAAGGAAGAGGGGGGGGGGGGGGGACGAGTTGGAGGAGCCAGAGAAAGGGGAGAAGAGGGGAGGGAATAGAAGGGGCTGGACGACTGCAGGGGAGGGAGGGGAAAGGGACACGATATAAGGGTAAAGTAAAAAGGATTAAGAGGGGATGGGAATTGGTTGGAGGAAGAAAGGAAAGAGGAAGGATAAAGAGAGAAATGATAAATGGAAATATATAAAGAAATGGGAAAGTAGAGGGAATAGGAGGGAAAAAGATAGCGAGGATAGGACAGAAGAGGAGAAAATCTATGAGAAGAAAAGGATAGATGCACAAGGGACGGAAAAGAGGAAGTGAAAAGTAAAGAAAACGGGAAAGAATATGGTGAGGGGATATATTTATGAATGCGTGTGTAGGTAGTGGAAAAGACGGGAGTTAAGTAGCAAGGTATACAACTGCTTGTTTGTTTATACAGGTTTATGGGTGTACGTGGGAGCGTGTTTGCGTGCTTGTGTGCCTGAGCTTGTGCTTATGTACGTTCATATATGTAGTATTTCTGTACGTATGTATCTATATGCGCATGGGACTATCCTAAACGTAGAGAGAGAGAATGAGAGAGAGAGAGAGAAAGAGGGAGGGAGGGAGGGAGGAGAGAGAGAGAGAGAGAGAGAAGGAGAGAGAGAGAGAGAGAGAGAGAGAGAGAGAGAGAGAGAGAGAGAGAGAGGAGAGAGAGAGAGAGAGAGAGGAGAGAGAGAGAGAGAGAGGACAGAGAGAGAGAGAGAGAGAGAGAGAGAGAGAGAGGAGAAGAGAGAGAGAGAGAGAGAGAGAGAGAGAGAGAGAGAGAGAGAGAGAGAGAGAGAGAGAGAGAGTTAGAGAGAGTTAGAGAGTTAGAGAGAGAGAGAGAGAGAGAGAGTGAGAGAGTGAGAGAGAGAGAGAGAGAGAGAGAGAGGAGAGAGAGAGAGAGAGAGAGAGGAGAGAGAGAGAGAGAGAGAGAGAGAGAGAGAGAGAGAGAGAGAGGTAGAGAAGCACACCCACACACACAAAAATAAAGAATAAGACCCCCAAGGTCTGCCTTCAGACGATGACTGAAACAGTTCTTGAAAGCAGAATTTGAAAGACTGGAATGAGAGAACCACGAAGAAAGTTCCAGAGTAAAAGGTAAAAGGGAAGAGGCCGCTATGACGTTTGAGTTGCGGGTTCGGGCTTTTCCCCACGCTCTCTCTCTCTCTCTCTCTCTTCTCTCTCTCTCTCTCTCTCTCTCTCTCTCTCTCTCTCTCTCTCTCTCTCTGCTTCATCTCTTTCTCTCTCTATCTCTTTCTCTCGGTTATCTTCTCTC
>NW_020869368.1:346201-351201 GCF_003789085.1 Penaeus vannamei | reverse complement strand
GGTATACTATTGATATCGTAGGGCAGACTTACGAAACGTAGTTATTCAAATAAGTGACCTAATTCCTCTTCACTTCACCTGACGTAGGAATCACTCCTTTTGAATCAATGGCATTGTGTGTATGGCGGGGGGGGGGGGGAATGCCTGTTTTTTTTTTTTTTTTTTTTTTTGTCTCTCTAGGCATTGTTCGTCGTCCTGGTAAGTGGACTGGTTCTGAGGACACTTTTTCTAGCTCTTCTGCTGTTTGTAGTTTTGTCACCATTTGTAGTGCCAGTGCTACTGGTGCTACCACTCATAACAACTTTACTACTGTCCTCTGTAGCGCCCTCTCGGTCAGCAAAATGATCTCCACCAACAGCCGTATTTGTGCGTCACCACCACCTCTAGCATCGCTATCGACAGCATCATCTCCAGCAACAGCATCTCCAGCAGTAGCATCATAACCTTCACCGGCAGCATCGGCAGCAGCATATACACCAGCCGCAGCATCACCTTCGGTAGCAGCATCACCACTGACAGCATTATCATCACCGACAACATCTCCACCGGCGGTATCACAGGCAGCAGCATCTCCACCGGCAGCATCATCACCATTGAAAACAGCATCAATATTGACAACAGCATCACCAGAGAGAGTGAGATAAAGATATATAGGTAGGTAGATAGATTGATAAAGAGAGAGAGAGAGAGAGACCGAGACCGGGACAGAGACAGAGACAGAGACAGAGACAGAGATAGAGATAGATAGATAGATAGATAGATAGAGAGAGAGAGAGAGAGAGAGAGAGAGAGAGAGAGAGAGAGAGAGAGAGAGAGAGAGAGAGAGAGAGAGAGACAGACAGACAGACAGACAGACAGAGAGCGAGAGAGAAAGAGACAGGCAGACATAGAGAGAGAGAGAGAGAGTGAGAGAGAGAGAGCGAGAGAAGACAGACAGACAGACAGAGAGAGAGAGAGAGAGAGAGAGAGAGAGAGAGAGAGAGAGAGAGAGAGAGAGAGAGAGAGAGAGAGAGAGAGAGAGAGAGAGAGAAAGAGAGAAGAGAAGAGAGACAAGACAGACAGAGAACAAAATATAAGGCAGAAAATAAGCAAATCACAAAAGCGATGATTAACTACAAACTGATATTCGTTGATAATCAGCACAGGCATTCCCAAACGCGGCTTATAAATTTTGTAATTAATCTCGACTAGATAAATATAATGATATGTGTATATTGGCTTTCTAATTGATGATATAAATCGTGCATATCATTCAGTCCTTTTCATTAATTCAGGCAAGAGTAATGTGATTTATAACATTGCTTAGCAGTACAGATATGATAATTCAATATGGATTAGTATAGTGAATTATTTGTCAGTTTTATGAAACATTTCTTGTTCACAGTAAGGAAGTTATTTTATTATCACTAGAACAAACAATTAATATTTAATTTCTAGTATTGATTTGGCATGATTAGAAGATACGGGATGAGTATTTCGATTTATGTCAGTCTTGCTAATGTGTGTGTGTGTGTGTGTGTGTGGGGGATATACAGACACACACACACACACACGCACGCACACACACACACACACACACACACACACACACACACACACACACACACACACACACACACACACACACACATATATATATATATAATATATATATATATATATATATTATATATATATATATATTATATATTTATTTATTTATATATTATCATGAACAGTCATCATTCATATCTGACAGTTCATTGACGCATTGGTGTTATGATTTCTGCCATGATGCGAGAGAGAGCGTGCTTAACGATAATTATTTCTCTATTAATTCGGTATCTGATGACACTTAGATCATAAGCGTAATGACTACTTAGGAAATAATGAGTTTGAATTTTTGCCATTAGTAAAAAAAAAAAGATAGAGCTATATAGGGAAGAAGAAAATGAGACGATGATGACAAGAATTAAGATAACGATAAAGCTTATCATAGAATAACGATGACAATAACCATGATTATGATAATGACTCTAATAATGATAATGATAATGATGCTAATAATAGTAATGATAATAATTATAGTAATAATGACAATGGTAATACTTAAACAATAACAAAACTTATAATAATGATGATAGTAATCATCATTATCATCATCGTCATCATTATAATCGTCATTATCATAATCATCAACATCATCATCATTATCATCATTATCATTATCTGTATCATCATCATCATTATCATCTTCATCATCATCCTCATCGTCATAATCATCATCATCATCATCATCATCATTACTGTTTCTAATGTTATCATTATCATTACTTTTATCATCATCACTGTTATTATCATTATTATTATTATTATCACCATTACTGTTATTGTCATGGCTATTATCATAATCATCATTATTACTATCATTATTATTATTGTTATTATTTCTCATAGTATTCTTATTATTTTCATTATTACCATTATTATCCTTATCATTATCACTATTCCTTTCATCATTATCAATATCATTTCGACTATATACCGTTTTGTTGTTATTATTGTTATTATTATTCTAATGAGGAGTTTTGACAATGTTGTTAATAAATGATGATAATAAATAATAATAAATGATTAAGGATAATATAATATGAGGAAAACACCCCTTGGCAAAACAGTGATAATGATAAATAAATAATAAATAACAATAATAAGAAAGACGACGACAAAGACGAAGAAGGAAAAGGCGAGAGAGTAAATGCAAGAGAAGAAGACGAAGAAGAAATAGAAGAACTAGTATTATTATAGTAATGATAGTAATAATAATAATCATAACAATAACAATAAAAATAGTAATGATAATAATAACAACAATAACAATAATAGTGATAATGATAATAATGATGAAATTATAATGATAATTATAATAATGATAATAATAATAATAATAATAATAATAACAATGATAATGATATAATGATAATAATAATAATAATAATAAATAATAATAACAATAATATAATAACAACAATAAATAATGAAAATGATGATGATGATAATAATAATAATAAATAGGAATATAATAATAATAATAATAATGATAATAATAATAATAATAGAATAGCAACAACAACAACAACAGTAATGATGAAATCAAAAGAAGAACCCACAACAACCGACCGGAAGGAAGGCGTTGTTCTTGCGTCTGAAAAAGTCTGGAGAGGTTGTTGTTTGTTTGTTTGTGTTTGTTTTTCGGTCTCTGTTTTCTAAATCTAGCTATGCCTCAGTCTTCTCTCTTCTTTCTTTCTTTCTGTTTGTCTGTCTGTCTGCCTGTCTCTCTCTTACTCTCTCTCTTTTCTTTCTCTTCTCTTGCTCTTTCTCTTCTCTCTCTCTCTCTCTCATCTCTCTCCTCTCTCTCTCTCTCTCTCTCTCTCTCTCTCTCTCTCTCTCTCTCTCTCTCTCTCTCTCTCTCTCTCCTTCTCTCTCTCTTCTCTCTCTTCTCTCCTCTCTCCTCTCTCTCTCCTTTCCTTCTTCCTTACTCTCTCTTAGTCTCTCTCTCTCTCTCTCTCTCTCTTCTCTCTCTTTCTTCTCTCTTTTCTTCCCCCCCCCTCTCTCTCTCTCTCTCTCTCTCTCTCTCTCTCTCTTCTCTCTCTCTCTTCTCTCTCTCTCTCTCTCTCTCTCTCTCTCTTCTCTCTCTTCTCTCTCTCTCTCTCTCTCTCTCTCTCTCTCTCTCTGCATGCTCTCTCTCTCTTGTCATGAAATCTTAAGCAGATTACGAAAGTCTCAGCGTTGAAATTTTGATTCCGCAACTTCTGCGCGGCTGCCTCGTGTCAGCGTGTGTTGTGGCCAAGGCAAGTATCACACGTGCAATATTTATACACTATGCACAAAAAGATCACAATGCAATTAAGGCGCTTGCAACGATAATGGGATCAGAACAAAGGAGAGAAACAATCAGCAAAGGGAGGAAGGAGAATTACAAAGGCCTCAAACGTTTTATCGTCTTAGTCTCAAACGTTTTATCGTCTTATTCCCAAACGTTTTATCGTCTTAGCCTCAAACGTTTTATCGTCTTAGCCTCAAACGTTTGGTCCTGAGTATTTTGTCTCCCACGGGGCGCGCGCAGTCAATGTGAAAAGAATATAAGGAGAATGAGATGAACTGAATAGCTTTACCTGTTGCATGGCTTAGTGTTATACTGTCAGAAAATGGAGACAGATATGTCTGATCTATTTTTCTTAATTATTTCTTTCTATCCCCTCCTCCCTTAATGGTTTCTCTTGTTTGCTGTTCTCCACTTCCCCCCGACTCTCTCATTTTCCTACTCCCCTCCCTCTCCTTCCCCCTCTCTTTCTCCGCCAATCGATCTTTCTTTTCCTCGCTCTTCCTCTCTTTTTCCTTCCCCCTACCCTCTACTCTCCCCCTTTCTTTACGTCTCTTAGCTTATTAACCACAACTTAATCTTAGCAGACTTTATTCCACCTCCATTCTCACCTGCTTCCCTTTTCTCTATCTAAATTCGATGTTTTCTTTAACGTCTCGCTTCTTTCCATGTACTTTATTCCCATTCTAATTTCAGTTCGTTTTCGTTACATTCTGTTCAAGGGATTTCCTCTCTTCATCTCTCTTTCAAACCCCATATTACCTCCGTTTCCCCTGAATTCCTCTGTTATTTCTGTCATTTCTTCCCCTTAAAAATGTATCCCTCTAACCCTTCCATGCTACAATTTATTTTCCCTTTTTTTTCTCTCCGTTCGCTCATACATCATTTTTTCCCCTTCGTCCCTTGAAAATCCCCAACTTCATTCTCTTAATGCAGGTTTTCCCCTCAGATCTCATACGCTTTCTCTTTGAAATTCCTCTCCTTCGGACCTTAAAAGAAAGAACAATAACATTTTGCTTTTCAACTTCTTAAAGTAATCTTTTATCCCACAGTCTTCTCTTCCATATTTCCCCGCAAGAAACTATATTTCCCCTACACATTCTAATTTCTTTCCCTCCCTTCCCGACAACTGAAATTT
>NW_020869368.1:338701-341201 GCF_003789085.1 Penaeus vannamei | reverse complement strand
TTAATAAACAATAGTAGTAGTAGTAGTAGTAAGTAGTAGTAACAATAATGATAATGAAAACAGCAACAACAATAGCAATTAATATTGACAATGATAAGATAGAATGATGATAACAACAACAAAAATAGTTGCGGAAACAACAGAACAACAACAACAAAAGTAGGAATAACAATAAAAAAAAAAATGATAAGGATACTGGTACCACTGATAATAATGAAAATAATCATAGTGATGATGATAATGATATTGTTTAACGATAATCATGGTAATGATAATAATATGATGATGATGATGATGATAATAATAATAATAATAATATAATAATATAATAATAATAATTTAAATAATAATAATAATGATATAATAAAATATAATTAGATAATAAATAATAATAATAATGATAATAATAATAATTAATAATAATGATAATAATAACAATGATAATGATGATGATGATAATAATAACGATGATAATAATAATAATAACAAACAACAAAAAATAATAATAATAATAATGATAATAATAGTAGTAGTAGTAGTAATAATAATAATGATAATGATAATGATAATAATAATAATGATAATAATAATAATGATATCATAAATAATAATAATGATAATAATAATAATAATAATAATAATAATAATAATAATAATAATAATAATAATATAATAATAATAATAATAATAATAATAATAATAATGATAATGATAATAATGATATGAAAATAAACTTATAATGATAATGATATTATTACCTTAATTACAGTTATTATCATTATTATCATTATCATGATTATTATGATTATTTTTGATATTATCAACATTATTATTATCGTTATATTATAATTTTTTATAATTATCATCACTATAATGATAACAATACAACAGCAACAGCAACAAACAATAACAACAACAACAATAAATAATGAGGAGTAATCAATAATGATAATGAAAGAAATTATGAAACGATTATAATGATGAAAGATAAGGATGAAAATGTTGATTAAATACTACATACTACTACTAGTAATAATAAGATAATACTACAAATCATAGCAATAACAGTAATAATGATTATGATGATTATAATGATAATGATGATAATAATCATAGTAAGATTACAATAACTATATTGATTCTTAATGATAATAATAATGTAACAAATCAACAGCAATGATATCACTGACAGTAATAATTATAATGATAATTATAACAATATTGATAAACAACAACAACAATAAACAGTAATAACAAAATACAACAACTCTCTCCCCCCCCCTTCTCCTCCTTCCCCACCACCACCACCTCTTCCCGCTCCCCCCCCCCCCCACCACCATCTCCCCCTCTCCTCCTCCCCCTCTTCCTCCTCCTCCACCTCCTCCTCTCCTCCTCCACCACCACCACCACCCTTCCTCCTC
The DNA here is from genome assembly GCF_003789085.1 of Penaeus vannamei. Lineage (NCBI taxonomy): Eukaryota > Metazoa > Arthropoda > Malacostraca > Decapoda > Penaeidae > Penaeus > Penaeus vannamei. The sequence continues at coordinate 339,780 of NW_020869368.1, read as the reverse complement.
CACCCCACCACCACCTTCCTCCCCTCTTCCTCCTTCCTCCTCCTCCCTCCTCCCCCCATCATTCCCCCTCCCCTTCCTCCTACTTCCCTCCTCCCCTCCTTCTCCTTCCATCCCCCACCACCTCCCCCATCCTCCTCCTCCTCCTCCTCCTCCCCTCCTCCTCCTCCTCCTCCTCCCCATCTCCTCTCTCCCTCCTCCTACTTCCTCTCCTCCTCCTTCTCCTCCTCCACCCACCAACCACCGCCTCCTCCTTCCCCAAATCTCCCTCCCCCCCCCTCCCCTCCCCACTACCACCTCCTCCTCCTCCTCCTCCTCCTCCCAACCACCACCTCCTCCCCATCTCCTTCCCCTCCCCCTCCCCCCTTGCTCTCCCTCCTCCCCTTCCTCTTCCCCCCACCACCACCCCCTCCTCTTCCTCCTTCCTGTCCCCCCCCTTCCTCCTCCTCCCCCCAACACCACCTCTCCTCCTCCTCTCCCTCCTCCTCCCCCCCACCACCACCACCTCTCTCCTCCTCCCTCCTCCCTCCTCCCCCTCCCCCTCCTCCTCCCCCCCCTTCCTCCTCCTCCTCCTCCTCCTCCTTCTCCTCCCCCTTCCTCCCCCACACCACCACCACCACCACCTCCTCTCCTCCTCCTCTTCTTCTCCCCTCCCCCTCCTCCTCCTCCTCTGCCTCCCTCTCCTCCCTCTCCTCCCCACCACCCCCCTCCCCCCCACCACCTCTCCCCCCACCACCACCTCCTCCCCCCCTTCCTCCTCCTCCCCCACCACCACCTCCACCTCCTCCTCCTTCCCCTCCTCCCCCACCACCACCACCTCCTTCCACCTCCTCATCCCCCACCACCACTACCTCCTCCACCTCCCCCCCTCCTCCTCCTCCTCCCCCTCCACCACCACCACCACCTCCTCCCCCCCTTTCCTCCTCCTCCTCCTCCTCCTCCCCTCCTCCTCCTCCCTCCCCCCCCTCCCCTTCCTCCTCTCTCTTCCTCCCCCACCACCACCACCACCTCCCCCCTTCCTCCTCTCCCCCCTTTCCTCCACCTCCTCCTCCCCCCCTCCCCCTCCCCCCCCTTCCTCCCCC
>NW_020869368.1:323814-328814 GCF_003789085.1 Penaeus vannamei | reverse complement strand
TTATACCCCTTGCCTTTGCCTTTAAAAGATGTCTAAATCCATATGTACCCATTAACCATCCCCCCCTTTATAATGCCCAAATTTTATATACATACCCATACCCCCTTTTATAGAAAACTCTCCATTATATATGCACCTTCTTTATGCCCAAGATTGGACTCATACCCCTGAACTCATTATAAAACACCCCTATTTAAATGTATATCCTTAACCCTCATATAACATGCCCCCAAAATATGCCCTAGTTAGTGGGAGATCCATTTGCCTTCCTCGCTCTAATACTGCCAGCCTTACTCCAGATTCCTGCCCACAGAAATGACCTGTATATGCCCTGTCTATGCCTTATATTTTGCCTTGTTTATGCCCTGTCTGCGTTGTGCCCTGTGGCGCTTTGTATATGCCCTGTGTATGCCTTGTATATACTCTGTCTATGTCCGTTATATGCCCTGTCTATGCTTTGTATATGCCTTTTATTGCCTTGTTTATGCCCTGTCTGTGCGTTGTCTATGCCCTGTCTGCGCTTTGTATATGCCCTGTGTAATGCTCTCTGTCTATGTCCGTTATATGCCCTGTCTATGCCTTGTATATGCCTATGTCCTAATCTCTTGCATGCCGTACACTTGTTTCTCACGTAGCCGGGGTTTAAGACAAAGTGCTATGGCTTGGTATGTCTTACGGGAGGGGGGGGGGTAAGCAAGGGGTACACGGGAAATACCGGGGAGGGGTAGAGAGAGAGGGGATAGGGGGGGAGGGCACAGGGGGGCCCACAGGGGAGGGTAGATGGAGAGGGGAGGGGGGTACATAGGAAAACACCTAGGGTAGAGGGAGAGTGGAAGGGTATGGGGGGGGGGGCATGGCAGGGCACCATGGTTGAGGGCGAGGGGAAGAAGGGAGAGGGGGAAGGGGGATTAGGGAAGCTCTAGAGGGGGAAATTAGAAGGGGTGAGGAGGGAAGGGGGGGGGCACAAGGAAATCAACCGGGGGGAGAGGAAGAGGGGAAGGGGGCACAGGGACAGCATCAGGGTGGAAGGTAGATGAAGATAGGAAGAGGGACACTAGGACAGCACCAGGGGGGAGGGGAGGTAGATGAGGAGGGGGAAGTTGAGTGGGGGGGAGGGAAACACATAGCACCAGGGAAGGGGAGGGGAGAGGGGAGGGAAGAGAAGTAGGGGTGAGGGGAACAGGTTACACAGGGGCAGTACCAAGGTAGGGGGAAGGGGGGAAAACAGGAGCATCCTAGGTGTGAGGAGAGGCGGGAGGGGTATGGGGAGCCAAGCAAGACGTCAAGGCCAGGGGAAGTCCCATGAGATGCAGGAGAGGGAGGAAGGGTAGGGGAAGCAAGTGCGCACAAGTCCCATCAGCCCTCAGGTAAGGGAGGGGTGTAGCAGGGGGACAAGAGTGCACGCAGGTTCGGGCCAGAGCACAGCAGCAGCAGCTTATCACAGGTGCAGTCGCTCCGTCAGCCGCTGTCTCGCTCAGTTTGGTTTAAATAGCCGCTGCGCTGTTTGACTTGCAACCCAAGATGTTTGGAAAATAAGCGGTGAACATGGGGGATATTTGCACACAAAACAGTATAGTCATCGATAAAATGGCGGGGTTCTTGCGGGCCGCGAGTTTAACTGGATCTCCCCTCTACATCCCCTCCGCTGCCCCCTCCCTTTTGTCTTCCTCCCCTATCCCCCCTCCCCCTCCCCATCCCTGGCTCCTTAACCCGCTGGTTCTTAGTCTTACCCCCCTTTCTTTCCCTTTCCCCTCTCCTACCTTCCTCCCCTCCCCCAGGTAATACCCCCCTCTCCTCTCATGCCTTTTTCTCCTTTCCCCTTCTCTCCCTAAGGGCAATCATCCCTTCCCCTTTCTTACCTCCCTCCTCTCCCACTCCCCTCCCCCAAGCTAATACCTCTTCCCCTCTGTTACCCTCCCTCCCCTCCCCCAGGCTAATAGCCCCTTCCCCTCTTAACTTTCCCCCCTCCCACTTTCCCTTCCCCTCTCTTACCTGCCCTCCCTCCCCTCCCCCTACCTCTCTCCCCTCTCCCTCTAAACCTCCCACCTGGGCCCATCACACCCCCACCTCTTCCCCACGGACGTCCAAAAGACGCTGAGAAGACAGACAGCCAATCGTCTTTCATGGCACTCGTTAGCGGTGATGCGTCCAGGGTGTGCATCTTGCTCCTTGCCTCTGTTTTCTTTTCTTTCTTTTCTCTATCTTCTTTTTTTCTTTTTACTTTTTATCTCTATTTTTTGTCTATCTCTCTCTCTTTCTTTCTCTCTCTCTCTCTCTCCTTCTCTTCTCTCTCCTTTCTCGATTCTCGTCTCTCTCTCGCTCTCTCTCTCTCTCCTCTCTCTCTCTCCTCTCTCTCTCTCTCTTCCTGCTCTCTCTCTCTCTCTTTTACTTATTCTTTGACATGTGCATTCTCTCTCTCTCTTTTTTTTTTTTTTTTTTTTTTTTATGTAGTTTTTTTTTTTTTTAAGTGGTGAGGACCTATATTTATTTTCTCTCTAAGCCATTACCATCCCCCCCCCCTTACTTTTCTTAAATGTCTGTATCGTGAACGCGTCCTTATCAACCGCCGCTTAACAAGGTTGTCCTCATCTGCTGCGAGATAAAGTCAACGCTTCTGATGACCGTTTTTTTTGCATGACCTCTTCTGACCTTCTCCTGGTGTTAGCTCATCTGCTGACTCTCTTATTGACCTCTGTTAGGCTCATTAACTGATCGTTGTGCAAATACCCCTCTGCTGAGTGTCCTCTCTGAGTCTTATTTTCTAAATTTAAGGAGTTGTAAGGAGTTTGAGTAATATGAAATGTGATTTTGTTTGGTATTAGTGAATGTATGTAAGTGTTTGTCTATGTACGTTTATATTATAAGGCAAAGTGCATAATTAGCAATTAGTCTCCCTCCTCCCATCCTCTCTCCACACTGCCATCTCTCCCTCGTTCTTTCTCCTCCTCCCACCCTCTCCCCTACTCTCTCTCCTCCCTCCCTTCCACTCTCTCTGATTTATAAAACCTACTCCAACTCTATTAAAAGCTGTATTAATTATCCCCAATCTATTGTATCTCTCTGTGTCCTTACTGCCATAGGACTCTACAACCTCTTCATTTAACTCCACGTCCACTCCTATAACCCCAACCAACCTCCCATCTCTCACCCTCCTTGCTATCCTCCTATATAACCCCCACCTCCTCTAACTCCCCCCTCCCTTACCTTAATTACCTTTACCCAAACTTCTTATGAAATTACCTTAAGAGTGAGGACATTATTTCACTCCTTCCCTCACCCTCTCCCTTAAAATAGGAACACCCCTTTCACTTTCTTCCCCTACTAGATTTTCTTGTACCTTATGTACTTTCCTTTCCTTTCCCTTCCCTCACGGCCCCTCTCTAAATTATCCTTAGGTAAATTTCTTCTTCCTCCTCTCCCTTAATTAAATTTACCCTCTAAAACCCCGGCCTATAATCCACCCCCAACCCTCCCCCTCCCCTAGCTAACCCCAACTCCATAGACTTGCCTAAGAAAAACGTCACCCAACTCCCTCCCCATTCCAAAACAAACCCAATTTTTCGCCTCCCCTTTAAAAATCCCAAATAAGCTTAAATCCCACTTCATGCCCCCCCCCTCTCAACCCCCCAATCTATTACCGTCCACCCCACCCCACCCACCTCAACTTACGCCTCAAACCTCAACCTCCAAATTCCACGCCCACATACCCCTCCCCTCAAAGAAAGAGAGAGAGAGAGAGAGAGAGAGAGAGAGAGAGAGAGAGAGAGAGAGAGAGAGAGAGAGAGAGGAGAGAGAGAAGAGAGAGAGAGAGAAGAGAAGAGAGAGAGAGGAGAGAGAGAGAGAGAGAGAGAGAGAGAGAGAGAGAGAGAGAGAGAGAGAGAAGAGAGAGAGAGGGAGAGAAGAGAGAGAGAGAGAGAAAGATGAGAGAGATGGAGAGAGAGAGAGAGAGAGAGAGAGAGAGAGAGAGAGAGAGAGAGAGAGAGAGAGAGAGAGAGAGAGAGAGAGAGAGAATGCAAAAATTTCCCCCGGGCGTCGTGGTTCAACAGAAGGCTTGTTAGCACGGGCGTCTTTCTCCGGGATTCCTGAGGGGGGAGGAGGAGGGGGAAGAGGAGAGGGGAGGGAGGAGAGGGGAGGAGGGAGATGGGAGGAGAGAGGGAGGGAGGAGAGGGAAGGAGGAGGGAGGGAGGAGGAGGGAAAGAGGAAGGGGAAAGAGGGAAAGAGGGGAGGGGAAAGAGGGAAAAAAGGAAAGAGAAAGAGGGGAAGAGAGGAGAGAGAGAGAGAGAGAGAGAGAGAGAGAGAGAGAGAGCGAGAGCGAGAGCGAGAGCGAGAAGAGAGAGAGAGAGAGAGAGAGAGAGAGAGAGAGAGAGAGAGAGAGAGAGAGAGAGAGAGAGAGAGAGAGAGAGAGAGAGAGAGAGAGAGAGAGAGACAGAGACAGAGGTGAGGATCGTGTTCTCATAGAGCCGCCCATATTTACACGGACCAAGTGCTGGAGCCCCGTGTTTTGGGCGGGAGATTTTGAAACACAATATTTGCAGATTTGTACGACCGTCTGGCACCGAGGAGTTGCCTGACGCTTGGGAAAATACTCCACCTTTTTTTATTTCTTTATCTCTCTCTCCCTCATTCGGTGTAATGAAGGGAGGGTGAGTATAAAAGATTTTAAAAGAGACATATCAATTAACGAGTTTGAAAAATCCCGGGAACGATTTTATATTTAAGCTTAATTTGCCGGATTTTTTTTTTTATTAATCTCCTTTGATTTAATATTAAGGGACCATGTTGATAAAGATATGACTCCACCCCCAAAACTTTTCTTCCCCTCCCCACCTACTCCCCTCTCCCCCCTCCCCCACCAAAGGAAATTAGGAAGTTAGAAAAAAAAGAAAGAAGCGGAGACAAGGCGAGACAAGAAGAAAATACGAGATTTATCAGATCTCATTAACAAAGGAGCATCACCTGTGTATGCTTAACAAAGAGATTTCGCGCGCAAACACACATCC
>NW_020869368.1:298814-308814 GCF_003789085.1 Penaeus vannamei | reverse complement strand
CCACCTCTCTCTCTATATATCCGCTTCTGTCTTTTTCTTTATCGCTATCTCTCTTTTCCTCTTTCTCCTCTTATTCATACATTCAAATAGAGATGTTAGAGAGAGAGAGTTGGAGAGAAAAAAACGAAAAAAAAAAACCGTAAAAGAACTACAACAGACACAACGGATGAAAAGGAGAACGAAAATGATAATAAGAAAAAGAAAAAAAAGAAGAAAAAAACAGGAAGCGAAGGAGGAAAAAGAAAGAGAAAAACAAAAAATCAGTAAAGAAAAAAGCTACAGAAGAAAAAGAAAGAAAGAAGAAGAAAAATAACAAGAAATAGGAAAAAAAGAGGAAAAATAAAGAAAGGAAGAAGAAAAAAATACCCCCCAAAAAAGAAAAAAAAAAAGAACAGGAAAAGAAGAAGACGAAGAAAGAAACCAAAAGAAAAATCAAAAAGAAGAAAAGCAGATTTAGAGACCAAACAAGCAGCAGGTCAACGTCCTTCAAGTTCTCCACACAAGCAGGAGTTTGTTCATACACCGGCTTACTGTCATAACAACACAAGGTCGAAAATTGAAAGAACTGGGGGCGAGTACAGTCCGAAGGTTGAACTGGGATTCTGCAGGTGGGAGAACAGCGGTGGTGAGACCGGGGAACTGGGGTCGGGTTTGTGAGATTCGGGTGTTTGTGTTTGGGGGTGTTTTTTGGTGTGTATGTGTGTGTGTTTGGGTGTGTGTTTTGGTGTGTGTTTGGATGTATTTTTTTTGTGTGTTTGTGTGTGTGTGTGTTTGTGTGTGTTGTGTGTATGTGTGTGTGTTTGGGTGTTTGTATGTGTGTGTCTGTGTTTGTGTGTGTTTGTGTGTGTGTGTGTGTGTGTTTGTTTGTGGTTGTGTGTTTGTGTGTGTTGTGTGCGTGTGTGTGTTTGTTTGTGTGTGTCTGTAGTGTGTGTGTATGTGTCTTTGCGTGTGTGTTTGTTTGTGTGTGTGTGAGCGTGTATATGTATCTGTGTTTATGTGTGTGTGTGTGTGTGTTCATGTTTGTATTTTTCATCACAATTCTTCGTTTTCTTCAAGTGCTTCATCACTTTCTTGTTGCTGAGATGTGGTTGGAGGCTAGCACTTAGAGGGGGGAGGGAAGGGGGGGAGGGGCGTAAGTGGGTTGGGATTAGGGATGGGGGAGATTGGGGGGGTGATGGAGGGAAGGGGAGAGGGAGTGGGGTATGGAGGGTGAGAGGGAGGGAGGGGGTGAGATAAGAGGAGGGGGGTAGAGGAAGGGGGGGGGGTGGGGGTAGAGAAGTGAGTGAGTGTCGGGGATGGGGGTGGGCGGAGGGGGGGAGGGGCAAGGGGAAGATAGGGGGGAGAGGAGAGGGTGAAGAACTTGCATTATGAATATCATTATTATTATCCTTTTTTTTTTTTTTTTTTTTTTTTTTTTTTACTATTTCTTTCTGTTTCTCGATCTTGATGGACATTGCAAAAGGCGAAGCGAAAGGAAATACGCAAAGAAGAAGAAGAGAAGGGAAAAAAGAGAAAAAAGAAGAGAAGCAGAGACATGAAGAATAAGAAGTAGAGAGAGAAGGAAGATGAAGATTAAAAAAGAGAGGAAAAGGAACAGAGCGAAAGAGAAGATAAATAGAAACAGAAACAATAAGAAAGAAGGAAAGATAAAGCGAATAGGAGGAAGAGGAAGAAAATCGTAGACAAAAGAAAGAAAAAAAAAGAAAAAAGAAAAAGCGAAACAAACACCATACTTTTATAAACAAAGTTGAACAACGACAAAATAGAAACAGAAACAGAAAGAAAGGAGGAAAGACAAGACGAATAATAAGAAGAGAAGAACAAAATCATAGACAAGACCAAAAAAATATAAAAGAAAGAAAAAAAAAACAGCGAGAGGAAAATCATAGACAACAAGAAAAAAAAAAAAAGAAAGAAAGAAAGGAAAAAAAAACAGCAAGAGGAAAAATCATAGACAACAAAAAAACGAAGGAAAGAAAAAAGAAGAAAGAAAGAAAAAAAAGAAAGAAGAAAGAAGAAAGAAAGAAAGAAAAAAAAAACAGCAAGAGGCACAAAAATCATAGCCAACAAGACCTCAAAAAAAAAAAAAAAAAAAAAAAAAAAAAACGAAAAAACACCACAAACTCTTAAACAACGACAAAGGCTGATCCAGACCATCCCGACGTCCCTTTATAAATATTCATATCATTTTAAAAATAATATCTCTCACATCCATCACAGCGGTTGCCAGTGTTGCTGATTTACGATGCAGAGTCTGTGCAACATCCCGCTCAACAAGTACCCATTCATCAGCATTGCACTATTACGCGTATGCATGAATGAGTACATTTACTACAACACAGATGAGACGTCGTTAAGTTCTGGTCTAATGAATGCATCAAGTAAAATATATATCTTTTAATTTTTTTTTTTTTTTTTTTTTTTTTTTTTTGCTTTTGCTTAGGTTGTTTATGTTTTTCTTATTTATTTTTTTTCATTCTTTGTATATTTTTTGATTCTTTATTTTTTAGATTCATAGATATATATTTTTTTTTTCATTTTTTTTTTTATTTTTTTACATTCTTTTATATATTTTTATCATTTATCTAATATTTGTTTACTTATTATCATTAATTCTTTATATTATTTGTATATTTTTTATTCTTCATATATTTTTAATTCCTTATTCTTATTCATTTATTCATTTTCTTTTTTATAGTAGGGGTAATTTTTTTATATTCTTTATATATTCCTTATTCTTTATATATTTTTGAATATTTATTTATTATTTTAGAGTGTGGTGTCTCATTCTTTACATATTTCTTATCCTTTACATATTCTTAATTCCTTATATTTTATTAATTAATTAATTAATTTATTATTATTATTTTTTTTATAGCGGGGTGTACACAGGCGTGTTGGATTGATAAGGTAATGGTAATGATTAATTATATTGCTTGTTGGTGTAATGGCGTTCGGATAAGAAGTATTACAGTGGTGTTTATTCCTGCTCTGGATGTCCTCAAATATAAATCAAAATACTTACAGACACGTACATAGAGCTGATGCACACACATACACACATACATACATACAAACATTCACATACACACACATACACACATACGCATACCCACATACACGCGCATACACATACATATACATACACACACATACAGAAACACACCCACCACACACACACACACACACACACACACAAAACACAAGCAAACACACAAAAACATACAAACAAACACACAGACACCCATCAACACACACACACACACACACACACACACACACACACACACACACACACACACACACACACACACACACACACACACACACACACACACACACACACACACACACATCCATGTGAATTATAAAAGTTATTATTAGAACAAAAGGTTTAATTCTCCATTTCAAAACACTATTTTGGCGTCCATTAATGTTCGTATTTGTGTGACTTTGTTTATTTTCATTCCGTGTTTTTTTTTTTTTCTTCTCTTTCTTTTGTGGTCTTTCCTTCCTTATGAGAAGAGGAAATGAAAGAGAAAGAATAAAGAAAGAAAGAAAGAAGAGAAGAGGAAATAGAAGAGAAAGAATAGATAAATAAATAAATAAATAAAGAAAGAAGAGAGGGAATAGCAGAGAAAAAATAAATAAATAAATAAAGAAGGAAAGAAACAACAGAAGGAATGAGGAAGAGAGACAAGCGAATAAATGGAAAGAATGAGGAAGAATATTTAAAGAGGAAAACACACAAACAAAAGCAAGAAATAGAAGGAATGAGGGAGAAAAAAACGAAATGAGGAAGAGGAGAAGAAGATCCCAAGAAATAGAAGGAAGAACGAAGAGAGAAGGAAATTGGTAGAGAAAAACAAATAAAAGGAAAAACTCAAAAGATGATAAAGGGGAAACCAAAGAAAAATAAAGAATAAGGAAGAGAAAAGGACGGAATATAATAAAAAAGGGATTAGGAAGAGAAGAAAGGATAATAAACGAACGAAATGAGAAAGTGGAAGAGAAAGAAATTAAAGGAATTTAGAAAAGGAGAAAGACCATAAACCGGGATGAATAAGGAAGTGAAGGAAACCAAGAAAAACAAAGAATGGAAAAGAGAAAGCGAAAAGAACATAAAAGAAACGAACGACGAAGAGAATGAAAAGGAAAAAAACAATAAACGAAAGAAATAAAATAAAATAGGAGAAAAAAAATATAAAAAGATGAATCAAAACAAAAGCAAAAGAAGAAGATGATAGAGAGAAAAGAAGAAGGAGAAGAAGAAGCAGAAGAAGAAAAAGAAAAAAGAAAGAAAAGGAAAGAAAACGAAACCAAACACAAAATACGAATAACAAGAATAATAAAAAAAATGATAAAAATAAAAAACAGAAATAACAGAAGAAATCACGCCTAAACAGCAGTTATTTGCTTATTCCCTCAAGCGTCGAAATGGAAATAATTAATGCAAACACATGTTAAGGAGGAAAACAAGACAAGGACACGCTACAGTGACTCCCCCTCCCCCCTTTCCCCCTCTTCCCCTCCTCTTTCCCCTCCTCTCCTNATCGGGCTAGAAAAAAAAAAGTTGGTTCTTTGTTTATTATCATTTTGTTTGGTTGGTTGGTTTTTCTCTCTTCTTCTTCTTTCTTTTTGTTGTTTGTTGTTGTTTTATTTTCGTCTTAGTTGATTGCGTTGGTTTGAGTTGCTGTTGTCTATTTTTTTTTTCGTTGCTTTCTTTCGTTCTTCTTTCTCTCTGTGTCTGTCTGTCTGTCTCTCTCTCTCTCTCTCTCTCTCTCTCTCTCTCTCTCTCTCTCTCTCTCTCTCTCTCTCTCTCTCTCTCACGCACACACAACAGATACGCATACACACTACACTCTAGCACTACACACACACACACACGGGAAAATATTTATAAAAAAACATGTGTGTGTGTGTGCATATACACAAATATACATACATATATATGTGCACACACACACACACATACACTCAAACTACACACACACACACAAACTACACACTACACACACCCATACACACTACACAAAAACCACACACACACATCCACACTACACACACCCATACCCACTACACACACACACACTCACACACACACACACACAACACACAACTACTCACACACACACACACACCACAACACTACACACACCATACCCACTACACACAAACTACACACACTTACACACACACTACTACACAAAAACACACACACACTACACAAAACCACACACACACACACACACACACTACACACACACACACACACATACACACACACACACACTCACACACACGCACACATTTTCTCCCTTCCTCCCTTCCTCTTTCTTCTCTTTTCACCCTAAGCCAACATAGTCTTGGTTTCGCGGGGCAAGCTTTGTAGGGTAATGCTCATTTTTCTCTCTCCGTCTTTTATGGATTGCGTTTCCTTCGCTTGCAAAGTCAACATTCGCATTATCGGGAAAAAAAGATTGCATATTCCTTCTTCTTTATGATCGGGCTAGAAAAAAAATTGGTTCTTTGTTTATTATCATCTTTTGTTTGTTTGGTTGGTTGTTTTCTTCTTCTTCTTCTTTTTTTTGTTGTTGTTGTTTATTTTCGTCTTAGTTAATTGCGTTGATTTGAGTTGCTGTTGTCTATTTTTTTTTTTCGTTCTTTCTTCTTTCTTCTTTCTCTCTGTCTCTGTCTCTCCCTCTCCTCTCTCTGTCTGTCTGTCTGTCTGTCTCTCTCTCACTCTCTCTCTCCTTCTCTCTTCCTTGTTTTATCACCCTATCCTTTACCCTCCCCCGAAAATAAAGTCCGATAACCCCCAAATACTAGCAAAAGCCGCCAAAGTAAGAATGCAGAATTAATTTGTTTACAAATTAGGATCAGCTGTTTTTAGCACCTCTCTCCTTCCCTGCCTCCCCCCCTCCCCTCCCCCTCCTCCTCCTCCTACCCTAACTCGCCTAAACAAAGAAGAAAAATTAACCAATGAATAAAAAAAAAAACGGAAAAGGGGAAAAAAAAGAAAAGAAAAAAAGAAAAAAAAAAAGCCAGATAAAACTTCAAACGAAAAATAGATATTAGATAAGTATATTAACTCGTCGAGGTTATACGAATTGATGGGGGAAATTCGCGAATACAGAGCCTCGAGATCAGTTCCGTTCGGCGTCTTTTGCAGGCTTCGAACAAGGCGCAATATTTGCTTTTCATTAAGATGGTCTGGTTTCACACGCGGTGGAGGGGAGGGGGGGGGGTGGAGGTGGAGGAGGGGGGGTGGAGGAGGAGGAGGAGGGGGGGAGGTGGAGGAGGAGGAGGAGGGGGGAGGAGGAGGAGGAGGAAGAGAAGGTGGAGATGGAACGAAAAGGAGAGGCGGAGGAGGAAGAGGGGGAGGGGGGGTGGAGGAGGAGGAGGAAGAGGTGGTGGAGAGGGAGCGAAAGGAGAGGCGGAGGAGGAAGAGGTGGTGGAGATGGAGAAGTAAAGGAGTGGAGATGAGGGAAGTGGAGGAGGAGGGGGGGAGAGAGGGGGTGGAGGAGGAGGGGGGGGGAGGAGGAGGAGGTAGAGGCGGAGGAGGAAGAGGTGGAGATGGAGCGAAAGGAGAGGCGGAGGAGGAAGAGGTGGTGGAGATGGAGAAGAGGTGGAGATGGAGAAGTAAAGGAGTGGGGATGAGGGAAGTGGAAGAGGAGGTGGGGGAGAGGCGGAGGAGAAGAGAGGCGGAGGAGGAAGAGGAGGTAGAGATGGAGAAGTAAAGGAGTGGAGATGAGGGGGGAAAAGGAGAGGCGGAGGAGGAAGAGGGGGTGGAGACGGAGAAGTAAAGGAGTGGAGACGAGGGAAGTGGAGGAGGAGGGGGGGAGGTGGAGGGGCGGAGGAAGAGAAGGTGGAGATGGAAAGGAAAGGCGGAGGAAGAGGAGGTGGAGATGGAGAAGTAAAGGAGTGGAGACGAGGGAAGTGGAGGAGGAGGGAGGGGAGAGGGAGGTGGAGGAGGACGGGGGGGGGGGAGGAGGTAGAGGAGGCGGAGGAAGAGGTGGAGATGGAGCGAAAGGAGAGGCGGAGGAGGAAGAGGAAGTGGAGATGGAGAAGTAAAGGAGTGGAGATGAGGGAAGTGGAGGAGGAGGGGGGAAAGGAGAGGCGGAGGAGGAAGAGGTGGAGATGGAGAAGTAAAGGAGTGGAGACGAGGGAAGTGGAGGAGGAGGGGGGGGGGGAGAGGAGGTGGAGGAGGAGGGGGGGAGAGAGGAGGTGGAGGAGGCAGAGGAAGAGGTGGAGATGGAGCGAAGGAGAGGCGGAAGAAGAGGAGGTGGAGATGGAGAAGTAAAGGAGTGGAGATGAGGGAAGTGGAAGAGGAGGTGGGGAAGGAGAGGCGGAGGAGGAAGAGGTGGAGATGGTGTAGTAAAGGAGTGGGGATGAGGGAAGTGGAGGAGGAGGGGGGAAAGGAGAGGCGGAAGAAGAGGAGGTGGAGATGAAGATGGAGAAGTAAGGAGCAGAGATGAGGGAAGTGGATGAGCAAGGGCGAAAGGAGAGGTGGAAGAGGAGGACGAGCAGATAGCGTAAGAGGGTAATGGAGCAGAGATGATGAAAAATGGTTGAAAAGAAGGAAGATGAGGCGGAGGCAGAGTTGCTGGTGGTTGGTGGAGGCTCCGAGGATGAGGTGAGGAGGTGGAGGAGGAGGTGGAGAAGGAGACGGAGACGGCGGAAAATGTTCAAGAGGGAGAAAGAGGTGAGGGAGGTGATGATGGGGCAAATAAAAGAATAGTGATAATAGAAGTAGTTGAAGAGGAGGCGGAGATGGAGGTGGAGACAAAATAGTGGATATGGTGGAAAGTGGTTGAGGAGATGGAAGAGGAGGTTGAGGAAGAGGTGTTGGTGGTTGATGAAAGGGAAGATGAGGTGGAGGAGGTGGAGGTGGTGGGGGAAAGGTTCAGGAGAGGAAAGAGGAAGTGGGAAAAAATGATAACGTTGGAATCAAAAGAGATAAGATGGTGGAAATCACTGAACAGGATGAAGAGGGAGGAGGTACAAGAGAAGATGAAGACAGTGGTGAAGATAGAGCATTAAATATGCTGGAAGTGGTTGAAGAAAAAATGAAGGAAGAAGTGAAAAACTGAAGAGGAGTTGGTATGCGTGGAAGAGTCAGAGGAGGAGGTGGAAGAGGGTTGGAGGGTTGGGGTGGGGGGTGATGGCGGGAGGATAGAGTAGCTGGAAGAGGGGTTGGAGGTTGGAGGGGGGGGGTGATGGCGGAGGGAATAGAAGAGGTGGAGAGGGGTTGGAGATTGGGGGGTGATGGCGGGGGAAGTGGAAGAGGGAGCAGACGTGAAAACAGCTGTAGGAGAGGGAACAGATGGTGGAGGCAGAAGAGGATGAGACAGAGGATAAGATAACGTTATCTATCTGGGCATTGATGAAAGAAGGCCACATCTTTGACGTAAAGGGCATATACACAGGGCATATTTGGGCACTCGGGTATACGAAGCGGATCACGGCGTTTCGGAGCTTCGAAGTCGAGCTAGATGAGATATGGCGATTCCCCCCCCCAGCCGTTGCCTTAAATGGAAGTCTAAATCAGTAGCAACTGGAGGAGGTGTCATGGAGTCCCACAGGGCTATTTTGATGATTGTTCAATGGAAATATAACCTTTAAAATCATTATTTTTTCATCCTTTTTTTGAATATTGAAAAGACCAAAATGATCGACCATATAAACAAAGCATCCGTAACTTTCGTGACGTCATCAAAATAAACACCATGTGCTTTTTCCCAAAATAGAATCAGACGCCACGTCAGTAACTTTTGTGACGTCATCAAAATGTACTTTATCCAAAAATAGAATCAGACGCCATGACACCTCCTCGAGTTGCTGCTGATCTCGCCTGCCCCGTTGCCCTAAGAGTAATACCCAGAAAATAATATCCATATTCACTGAAACACCTAAACAATTGCCTGAATTACAGCATAAGGATCCCAGTCAATTTCTTGCAAGAATCTTAAAGATAAACACACACATTTATTATTATATAGCATACACATGTATACGTACGCACACAAACACACAACCATCCATTCATCTATCTATCCGCCTATTCATCCCTCTATCCATCCATTACCTGTCCCTCCCTCCATCCAACCACAAGCTCACACACATACCTAACACATCCACACAAGCTCACACACATACCTAACACATCCACACATCCATAAAATAAAATCCACATACAATCCATTAGAAAAAAAAAGAAAAAAAATCCAAACACCCCAAAAATGACACGAAAAAAGTCAATTCAACTGATGACGTAATTTCGCCTAAAATGACCGCCACGTTAGACCTCGACCAACATACGGGACTTCGCGTAATGGAGGGCGCCGTCCGTCCGTCACGCAGCCCGCCGGAGAATGAATGAAAACGCTCTAAAGTGACCTAAAATACGACACTTTTCCCCGAGGTGGTTTTGTTAAATGACCTCCGTGATGGCAACACCGACAGACAGATTGCTTTGTTGCGATAATTTGTTGCAAATGTTGTTTTGGTTTTTTTTTTTTTTTTTTTTTTTTTTTTTTTTTTTTTTTTTTTTTTGGCTAAGCTCTTGTGTATTGTCCTCTTATTTTTTCCATTATCGTCATTACTTTATCATTGTTAGTACTAAGAAATTTATTATTGTCAGCAGTAGTATTACTATTGTTATTCTTGTCAGATTTATTATTATTATTTTTTTTATAATTGTTGTATTCTTATTACCATTATAATTCTTTTTATTATTATTGTTATTATCATCATCATCATTATATGTTACTATTATTATAATTGTTAGTTATTTCTATTATCATTATTATTGCTATTTTTATTGTCGTTATTCCTAATGCTACAAACACAACTAGTATTATTAATATTATCATTATAATTAGTGTTATCATGACGATAATACTAATTCTGATAATAATAAAGGTAATAATGATAACGATAACGATGATGATAATAATAATAATAATAATAATATTAATAATAGTAATATAACAATGTC
>NW_020869368.1:272088-274588 GCF_003789085.1 Penaeus vannamei | reverse complement strand
ATCTAGCATATATATATCAACTATACCATATATATACTTAAATATGTATACTATTATCTGAATATATATTATACTCATATTTATATATATACAGTATCCTATAGTAATTATTATATACTATTATATTTACTACATCATTAACTATTACGTATCGATATATAATATCACATTCTAGTGTAATATCTAAATCTTCTTAAAGTATATACTCCATATATATGTATATTAAATATATAACTAACTGTATATCCTATAAGAATATATATAAATATCCACATATAGTATTCTTCTATCCTATCAAATGACATACACTATAATCTATTCATTATTATCAATGTACATCTTATCTACATACTATGGTATTCTATGAATTATACTACCAATCTATATTACTACAAAATATACTAGTAGAGTATAATTATCTAATATAACGACATGTATTATAGACAGAATAACATTTATATCTATTACAATTATCTACTAATAAATGTATACTGGCTGCACTTATTAAAAGTTATATGTATTATAAATGTAAGATGAGCATACACAATATTTTTAATATAAAGATACATATAATATACCAAAATATACACTATATATAACATATAAACATATAACTATCGCAAATTAACCTATATATATAATGATATAGTAATAAACATTATATCAAAACAGTAAATATATAAATGAAAATATGTAATAATCCGCGTACTCTATATAGTATACATATGAATATATATTATCTTCTCATAGTACGTCCCTTATATATACACTATACATATAAATATTATCATGTAGTAAGTATATATGTACAAATAAAAGGTAAGTATACATTATATTACGTGTTAATAAATAATAATATCAATATAAAATAGGATAAAATATATACTGTAATATATAGTATAATATATAATAAGGATATAATAGAGGATATAGTAAATGTATCAAATTAAGCCATCATATATATATCATAACTGTATATTAAAAAGTATATATATATGAATAATTAAAACATGTATTATATATACATACGAGTAATAATATACACACACACACAACACAATCCATCACACACCATACATACTATGTCATATACTATATATACTATTAATAATATTACGTATATAATGTAGATGTAAATACCATACATATATAGACTACCATATATATACAATACTAGTATAGTGTATCTTATAATATAAAAATATAAATATATATCACATAATAATAATCATTATTACTATAATATCTAATATGCACATGAGTATATAAATCATATGTAATTTACATCACGACATATTAAAAATAATCACAAGTACAAATATAAGCATGATAATACTAATCTTACTGAAATATATAAAATATATAAAATGTGATACAATAGTACATATCATAAATATCATATACTATATGTTAACAAAGATTAAGCTCTAGGATATACATATATATATATACTAATAGTATAGTACATATACATACATATATAAATTCATAATAACAAATATAGATGTATATATATAGTATATACTCTAATAATTATATATATATATTACATCATATATCTATTCACATTATAGTATGTAGAATACGTATATTACCATATGTATATAATATATATAATCATATCTATATATATATACGTAGTAATATCTCAGTATCACTCTCATTACTCTATATGTAATAATCTTAATAATACGTCGTGTATATCATCTTAACATATATATATATATATCATATACTATACTATTATATATACTATATTGTGTAAATATATGTATGTATGAGTATACACTATACCTTTACACTATTTACTACTATATTAAACTTGTAAAACTAAAGAGATAATGATATATATAAATTATATTAGTAGTACTAATATATATGTATATATTACTATAAAATCCATTATTTATATATCTACTATATAGATAATATTACACACACACCCCACACACACACATATAAAACTATACACATAACAATAAAATATACTATAAAGATGAATATTAAACAAAATTACATATACCAATCATATTATATAAGTACTATATATACAACAATATATAAATACAAATAGATACCTACACTAATAAATATAATATAATAATGCACATATAATAAACAATGTATATATGAATTACAGTATATATAATATATTGTACATATAATATACTAATATTATATATGTACATAGAGTATATACATTATAAATGTACAATATATATTATACATATATAATAAAGAATATAGTATCATATACAAAACATATAAACAATATCATCAAATAATATTAATAAAAATAACCTATATAACATACAACAAATAATGTACATATAAATAACCATAATATAATAATAATCAATATAATATAAATGAATATATGTAATATGTATACATATATAAATACTATAGTACATAAACTATTACATACATATACATATACTATACAAAAGATAACACTATAATATGTACATATATGTACAATAATACCATATTACCTATA
>NW_020869368.1:263327-264536 GCF_003789085.1 Penaeus vannamei | reverse complement strand
AAATGATATTGTCACTAGCGAACGTGTGGGCGTGTACATGTGCATGGCGTGTGTTGTGTATGTGTATGTATTTGTGTATATATAAATATATATATCATATCACAGGGGTATGGACCTTCTGATCATTACTATAACCAGGCTTCCACCCACCAACTGATGTATTATCCCTTCTTGATGCCCTTTTTTAGAAACACATATTCAGACATAATAGCAAGGGAAACGAGTTTTCAATTACTTACAGCTTTGGGGGTGGATGAAGCTTTTGGTTGATGCCTGGTAGGAATGACAAAAGCATGGGCTGAAGATTATCATTGACAGAGACAATAACATTTCTTTCTCATCTATATTCTTTGTATTTAATTGTTATCTGGTATGAAAGGTATTTCCTCTAACACTCAACTTTGTGAAACATATATTTTTTCAGTAAAATTGCATGCATTTCAAATGTTTTCTCATTTAACATTCTTGGCAAATTCCACTGATATCCAATTTACATTTTCAATCATTCTTTCTTCCTGTGATTGGTTTTGGGGTCTATGGAGAAAAGCTTTTTGAGGTAGGAAACCATTTCAGGATTACAACCATACCATACTTCCAGACTGTAGAGTATTTTTCTTGCACCAAGAATATTACATTTTTTACATTATGTTTTGGAAAACATAATTTTGTCTACATTTGCATGGACGGACGATGAATCAAGTGCGCAGAGAGATCAAAAGAGTTTTATGCAAGGAGGAGGATTTATATAAGAACTAAGCATGTGCAGAAAGTTACCCGAAAACTACATTTGTGCAGACAGAATTTGACCAAATAATTTTTGTGCAGGGAATGCGTCCAAACTCTACAGTCTGGCCAGACCTCCTACACAATTATGTGCAAGACCCTCCTTACCCCATTCTCCACTGAAAAATGCCCAGAAAACCTAGTTCTCATGAGTAGATTTTCAGCTATTGTTTTCAGCCACTTAAATATAGAATTACCGGTTTAGTAAAATATCGATCTTTATCCCATTAACGACGGGTGTCCCATATGTGAGACACCCAAAAAAATAAACATAGTCGGGCGTCCCGCCAGTGTGATGCTGTATCGGGGCTCGCACTCCGATGCACCAGCGGGCCATGGCTGGCGGGCAGACAGACAGACTCCGGGGAAGCTCCGCCCGCCGATTTTGTAGCCGCCCGGAATATTTTATTTTTGGCTTTAAAATAT
>NW_020869368.1:245827-258327 GCF_003789085.1 Penaeus vannamei | reverse complement strand
AATATCATAGTTATTGTGTTTTCATGTTACGAAAACAATTCACAGACTCCACAGGAAGAAACACTCAAAATTCTATCATTTTAGTTGCACACAAATATATTTTCGCGCAATAAGAGTAAGTTCATGCGAAATTTTTTGAGAGCTTACATCTGTGAGGACGCACACCCGATATTAAGCGACAACGATCGGAGAGTAAAGAAGCATTACAGAGACTTAGTGATACTGTGATAAGTATAGAAGAGAGAAAGGCGAACCGGATGTGCATAAGTAGTAGCAAGATTAGAGTATACATGTAGGATGCGATGAATCAGAGTATTAATAAGAAAAGCAGTGTTGATAGATATGATAGAAATAAGTTACATGCAGAGATAAGTAGAATAACGTCAGCAATATCAGCGTTACATAGAGAACCGATTATAGAGCATATAGGCAGAGATGTAAGAGAATAGACAAATAGAGTGATAGAGAAGAACAATGATAGGATAATTAATGAGAAGGAGAAGTAGATTACAGAGAAGATAGTAACAGTGAAGAGTAATGTACAAGAAGAAAGAGCAAGAAATAATGAAAGGCAATTAGAGTAAAAATATTAACCGTTCGAGCTACAATCAAGAGGGACCGTTAAAGATGTGCGGTGCTGAATGTGTTGTGTGGTTAGTCATGCTACACGTACTACGTACCGATCCGTACACACACACACACACACCTATGCTGTGCCACACTTGTGTACACACATATATACTATATATATACTTGTGAGTATATTATAGTGTGTGTGTATATATGTATTATATATTGTATGTGTGTGTGTGTGTTGAGTGTGTGTGTGTGTGAGTGTGTGTGTGTGTGTTGTTGAGTGTGTGATGATGTGTATTTGATGTGTAGTACGAGTGTATGTGAGTGTGGGTGTGATATGTGGTCTGTAATAATGTCTCTCGTTGTTCTACTTAAGAAGTGTTCTTACTAGATTGTCCTGCCATAATTACTTAGTATAAATATATTGAATTAAATATACTGATGATAAAAAAGAGATCTAAATATATTCATTTATTATAGAACTTATTTTTTGACAATAATTTACTATACAAAAATTATACAAATTTCGCGCAAGTCGACTTTTAACCCTCGATGACAGTGTGAGAGAAAGAATATTGAACACTCGATATGGTACAACACAGTATCCATCCGTGTTTTCATTGCAGTTCCAGTGCTTAAAATTCCTTTACCAATACAATCTTCCGAGAAATTTACCCCCGAACCGCCCTCCGATGAACTTTATGCAGGAACTGCATTAAAAGATCTACACCTCCATTTGTCTCCAGCGTGAGCTGTCATAACAAAATTAGCATCTTCCTACCAACCTTTGTCTTTAGTTACGAGTAATAACCGGCTTCGATAGAACACCACGTCGTGCTGTTCTGTTCCCTAGATTCTTTTATGCCCTAGCACGAATCAACATTCCGCTGTCACCTGCCGATCGTAGTTAGGATTAATAAACTCCCTCATATGGTACCAGCAGGTACTCTTTCATTATCTGACAATATCCACTTATCACGCCGACACTCATGTGCTATGACAAAACTTCTTAGCACTTGTGTGATTGACTCTCATACTTTTGGATAGTACCATCTACTAGTAACAAATACACCGATAAATGGAGAGATAGATTATCTAAGACTTAAACGGACTAGCAGAGTTAAATAGGTACAATTAATGAATACTTTAAAATACTGTCAACAAGATCACTTATTGTAATCCTAACTGAAAAACAATTCATTATTCATCATAATAACAATTCTTTCCACTAAAATATTAATACTCTTCACTCTTAACATAATGTTGTTTAACCGAGCATCAGTGTGCAGTGCTCTGTCCCGGAGAGATAGTGTAGTTATGTTACTCGTGAACGAAAACTAGCGTGAGACATTGTTGTAGCTGAGTAGAGAGGAGAGGCGAGAGAGAGCCGAGAGCGAGAGCGAGAGCAGTAACGAGGGTCGTGAGAGCGAGGAGACTCGAGAGAGCGAAGCGGCTGAGAGCAGCCGTCGCACAGACGCGAGCGAGCTCGAATGTAGCCGGAGCTGCGGAGACCCCAGGGCAGAACTGTAGATGGCTCCGTATGAGAGTTCGCGAGAGCGAATGGGTTATGTTCGTGAGCCGAGAGCCCGTAAGAGCTGAGAGTACAGAGATCGTTGGTTCAGTGATCGAGGATAAGAATTGATTGTAAATTGCTCTGAGTATTGTCCAGTCCGAGCATTGATGAATGCATTGTAGATATGTAAGGACGATTATGTAGTCAGAGACTGAAGAGGAGTCTATGCAAGCATAACGATTTTTTTTTTGCTTTTTGAAATTCACTGACAAATTCTTAAGTACTGAGACTCTAAACTTCTCGACTGAAGATTGCCAACTTTCGCACTGTCTTCTTTCTAGTTTTCGTATTCCTCGTTACTTGCTGTCTTTTTAGAGTGTCTCTTCGCCGTTCTTGTCGCAATATGCTGATTACCAAATTGATTAGTTCACATTACCTAATGTATGCACCGATCATATTCTTATCTATTCGGCCGCAGGTCTTGGGATCTTTGTCTATCCCCTTGTCTCCCCACTTTTACCTCTCACCTATTCAAATTCTCTATGTTCTTGTCCAACTCTCACTGTCTCCCAATTATGCAGGAACAAACGGTGCACTTATTGTAATCTACCCATAAAACCCTGTACATTATTTCTTTCTCCGGATCTCAGTCCGAATTCATGAGATTCTCTTATTATGTCTGCATGTACGTTGCATAGGTCGTGGTGTAATCACGTTATAGTTGGACGAAGAGGTTGTATTTGGAATTCATCAGTATATTTTATTTTCAATTGCAAACATTTCATAAAATGATCGTGCTGCTTAGTTTTGTTCAACACAATATAGTACAATCTTATGGGATAGATTTTAACTACTTTAGGACAAAGAAAGTAAGAAAAAAATAATACAACATTTAAATATTATTGGATCTCGGTTGAATTGTATACACATTCGATTCTCTGTTTATTACGTCCAATGCCTGCATCTTAGAAATTTCAGTTATATGCTCTCTACCGCTGTATTTGCGTATTAACCAAGATCTCCGAATGATCGGAATGTTATAAACGAAATACAACAGAATGAAAATATATTAATGTGTGACCATGATGCCGGTAATGATATATAAAAAAAAAAAAAAAAACATATCAGCCAACTAATATGGAAACAGCTCAATAAAACAGATGATGGTATTTAAAGCGAACGTCCGTAAAAAAGTGTAGATGATGAGTAGTTCGCCATACCATGGAATTCTGATCCTCCGCCTCCGAGCTTAGTTGACCCGCGAATACACGAGCGCAGCACGCTGTGCACGTGAGGCACGGGCGGCCATTGCGATCGCACGACCACACCAGGTCACGAGGTAATCCCGACCAGCAGTCTGTCACCTATTCCTGCGCGCCGGTTTCGGAGGATCGCAATCTAGTCTCTGGTCGAGGGAATGACGTGGTGGCAGGTTAGGTTCAACTGTACTTGGGTATACTCCGCGCCTCGTCTTTAGGGTTCCCTTCTGCTCCATCGCGTTTCCTTGTGGGAAGTGAGTGCATGTGGAATACGGCTGCATGGGTAGCATAAGCATCGTCCCAAGAAAAGATTGGTGTATTCAGTGGTTGTAGCCTAGTTGGAAGGAGGTCGATTAATGTCTTTCATGTCCCCACATTCCGAAGAAGGTCATTATTAAAAGATTGCAGCAATGCCGGCGGTACCTTTGTGGGTGTGTTCTTGATTGAATTGAGCTGGTGTTTGTGATGTTATGTTCGATATGTGTTGTGGTGGTTGTGGTGATGTGTGTTGTTGTGTGGATACGTGCTAGGTAGTAGTGGTGAATCGTCGTTTGTTTTCTGCTGGTAGCTGTGTGATAAGATGGTCGTGTGTGTAGAATGGGCTCGACAACTCTCTGACTGTTGCTTGTGTGTTATCCTGGTAGTGTGTAAATTCGTACCAATAGCTCCCAGGCGTACCCCATTGCCTCGCTGTGCACACCAACGCGCCCGAAGAGTCACGGCTGAGCTCTTATGGCTCCGATGTGCGGAGGCGGCGAACCGCTAGTCCACGCCGGCGAGTTTGCACGGCGGCAACCTTTCTCTGACCGCGCGGCTTACGAAATCCTTGGTTCAGCGAGAGATTACTAAGGTCCGGGGGAGGATTTTCATTCCTGCGGTGAGGTGTCGGACGTGGCGGCACCGGCGGGTGGTCTACTGCTACCTGTCAGGTGCGTCGGATGAGCGCTGGACAATTATTCCATCTACATCCATAGGTGTTATGATGAACATTAATTGTCGTTCGTGTCCGAAATGTTTTTATATTGACAAGGGAGTATACTTAAGGGTTAATTTCTATATAAATTCTTATAAATGGTTAATTAGAATAACATGGATATAAGGTTGATATCTCATAGCATACATACAGATCTTATACCTATGTATTCTATAATGCATAAAAAAACAACAATATAATGACATCCAGACACTGATTATATCACAATACTAGATATCCATATAGATTATGTCTACCTCCGTGAGTCTAACAGTACGTAGCTTTTTGCTTGCTAGCTACACAGACGCCGGCTTCCGACTCCGTACCATGAGAC
Source organism: Penaeus vannamei (assembly GCF_003789085.1). Lineage (NCBI taxonomy): Eukaryota > Metazoa > Arthropoda > Malacostraca > Decapoda > Penaeidae > Penaeus > Penaeus vannamei. The sequence goes on along the minus strand of NW_020869368.1, from coordinate 253,672 downwards.
TCATTCCTCTAATTTGCATTGCACTTCTTCACTTAGCTAATCGACTAGTCGGACATACTTTATCACTGACGAGTCATCGACGATAGGCTCTTTGTTTACCATGGCTTCTTTGCGGTACCTACTCTGTCGATCATTTGACTTCACCGTTCGTTTATACAGTTATCATTATTTCTGCTGAGAAACGTACCCAATTGCTTTAATAAGAAAAAAAATAACAATCGGCTACCTCGAACTATATCCCCTGTCATCATGAGAGCGTACCAGGGATTCAGTTAAGAAAACGGAGCGATAGACAACTGAAGTTGAAACTGATGCGGACTGTGACCAATAGTATGAAATGCCACATCTAGACTAGCAGATTGGACGATCACGCTTTATGTCACGATAATGACGAACGAGATAATAAAGTATGCTCCGACGGAAGCAGTAGGATGGATTGCGCGGACTGCATCTGACGACTTCATTTAGAAATTGAAGTAATAACCTGCACGAACGACCATAGAACGTATGATCCTGTAGTACATGCATCGCGACGACATCAAATAATAGATCTACGCGCATGAAAATCACAAACGGAACGATAGGATAGATGGTATCTATGAATCGATGTAAGACTAATGGTTCTCAGACTCACGATATTAGTATGAACCATCAGGATGAGAGCACGAAATGAATACACAATACAACAACTCAGAGAGTGACTGCACACAGTTTAAATAATCGACATCAGAATAAGAATACGCCAACTCATGCGAATTTACATAGCGTGCCTATGAGTACATCTCCAACGGCTGAATGAGCGAATCAGAATAGTATCTGATAGTAAGGGACAGCAAGAGATGAATTTAATGAAGGAAGCGCGAAGAAGATGAATGTCATGACAGAAGATGACAGGAAACAATGACTGAAACATGAGTAATGATGGTGTATGGAGATTGGATAGCATAGACACTACTCTAATCGAGTGACATACTAATCGACTCGATCATTAGATTCAGCATCCGAAGGAGAAGCGTTTTCGTCAGGAAGCACGATGAATACGCAGGCAGCGAGGCAGGAGGAGAGGAGGAGGCCCAGGACGCGTATACCAATATATAGAGAACCCTAAAACCGTAACGAGCCTTTCCGTAGTGAATCTGTCATAATAACCTATCACACCAGCCGACTACAAACTCTGTTACAATTTATTATAGTTCACATGACTGACTTAGTAGATAGCATAGGATACCACTTAGGTTAGATAATAATAGGAGTAGATGATATACAATAAAAGAATAGACCAATATGTGAGCAGAATTATAGGAATTTAATATTATATAATCAGAAAGTTGGGTTAGAATTACAAAAGATTAAAGAAAGAATACAATGCCCATCATGAGCAAATTTTTAATATAGATAAGAAGTAAACGGATACAAGACGGTAATCCGGAGACGATGTCTCTAATAGCCCACGATGAAAATGTTGCAATCAAATTATATCATGATCGACTGACAAAACAAACAGAATAGCAATATCAAAAGTTGGAGTATATTGTTATAATATATTGTTTCCATGATAACAATGATGACAGTAATAAATAGATACCCTATAATTGCATTGTAGAAATAATTGTGATTAATGGTATTCATTGATACTAAGGCAATAGTATTAATGATAATAAATCAAACTAAGAATGTAATGATAATTCATAAACTGATAATGGGGTAACAGTATTGCAACATAAATATTTATATAATATATATATATAATTATATATTATACGTATGTATACACATATATGCACACACACACAACACACACACACACACACACACACACACACACACACACACACCATCACACACACACCACACACACACACACACACACACACCACACACACACACGCACACACACACACCACACACACACGCACACACACACACACACACACACACACACACACACCACACACACACACACACACACACACACACACACACACACACACATATATATATAATTATATATATATATATATATATATATATATATATATATATCAGAGTTTATCTAAGACGTCAAGGAATAGCGTTTTGTTCGCAAAAATGAAAACAAAGTCGGAAACAATACAAGAATTCGCTAGTACTTCTGCATCGATAATATAGTGAAATTAGGACAGGCACCTTCAAAGGTGAAGCTAATATTTTGCTGAATTCGAAATCTATGACTGGGAAACGCGTGTGTCCCAGAGCGTCACCCGCAGCTGCTACAATCAAAAGTCACGATCGACTCACTAATCCAGATCATGCGGGATACATTCCATTTGTCAAAAATTTGTCGCAGGTACATATCACACGGTCGAACGCTAATCGCGCCACACTTCCTACAGTAGTCCATTCTCGAAAGGAGAACTGCAGTTTCTCAGAACGGCGTACTCCGTGCACTGGGATCGTAGCATCTCCTGTTTCGTTTTCGTGAGCGGGGGGCCCATTTTACTGGGAGGCCCCTTGCATTGTGGTTATGTTTGTTAAAGACACAGAGCACGTGATCAATTTTTTATTTATGATTTGTGTGGTATAGCAGGATGTGTATCTCTAAGCTAGTTTAAAAAAACTATTGTGTTTACCAATGCAGCGAAGGGTCTGCCTTGGAGTTGAAAAAATCGATATATGGATGATTATGATAAAGATTACCGGATCAATGAAGAGCTGGTTGCTGATATTAAAAGCAATTTGTTAATTATTAATATATTTATGATATAGCCTTATTATTTAATTATTATTATCATATCATTTTTTTATCACCGTCTAATATTTCATTATTGTGGATGTTTTTTGTTGTGTTCATATTATTATTATTGTTGATATTTTATCATTACTTTATCATTATTATTATTTTTATTATCATTCACTACTATTATTATTGTTTTATTATTATTATTGTTGTTGTGAATATTTATTCTCATCTTATTATTATTATTATGAATATTATTAATGTTATGTAACTGTTATTGTCATTATTTTATTGTATTATTTATTACTATTATAATATGGCCATTTTTTTATCATTATGAGTATCATAATATTATTATTACATTATAAGTTATATAATAATATTATTTTATAGCAACTATAATAGGGCCGGTTTAAACCGGTAATAAAAATAATTAACAAATCAATTTTTCCTGAATAAATAGAGACCTAAGAATTAAATATTAAGCAAACATTTCTACTACAGATTTTATGTTGATAATTGCTACTATTTCGATCTTCATCATTATCATCAGCAGTATCATTATTAATCACCCTGATCGTGATCAATTATTATCATATTACTTATGCGTTAGGACAATCTCCTCTCGTTTGTCCCATGGAATTAGTTAGTGGTGATAATTACTACTTTCATACTTATCTATAGCTTAACGGCAAAGTAGTAACATAAGTATTATTTACCTTTGTGTTTTCATTACATAGAATTGACATATATTAATAAGCTTTAATTATTGCAACAATGACCAATCACAACTATAGCATTATATCAGTATTACTAGTAGGGTATTGCTAAATTACATAGGATATAAAACTACACATAATTTACTTCTAGAGTTAGATCACATTATGTGTAGTATCACTATCATTATCATTATATAGTATTCTACTAAGTTGTCTCATATATATATCCATCTACAGTGAATATAAGTCAGTTATATGATTGGTAGCCGAGAACAAATTAACTCCAGATGTCTATACGCTCTTAAACAAAACATGCCATCAAAGTCCAAGGAGTATTTTCCTAGTTGAACCCCGAGTCTGGGTCATATCATCACAAGATCCATTTCACACGATCAGACAAAATAACAATTCGCTGAACCCTCAGGTGCAGTAAAAGCAGCTAGAATATCCATGGGTAACGCAGCAAGACAACTCAGTCGGGGTGAAAGAGATATCGAATCAAAGCTTAACGCCGTTTGTTTTGGACTCGATTGTGAGTCATGAAGTATCCATTAAAATCATTGGTAATACATATACTCTCCTTTGAATAACTTGATATTTTTTTGATGAATCATAACAAATACATTAACTTGAAAGAGCACAAAAAGAAAATATCAAGACGATCTGAAATAAGATATTCCCACCCAAAATAACAGAGATCCAGTAACAAAACAGCACGTAAGTTGATAATCATACAATAACAATGTAATCCCAACATTTAACTGATCAGTACAAATTACTGCCCCGTGTTAAGTTTACTGCAAAATATTAACTCCCTCGAGGTAGCTGTTTATTACTGTGCACAGTAAGTTGAGATTTGATGTCATCTCTCCATAAAAGAAATACAACGGTGTTTGTGACTCATCCAAAATAAACCCCATGTTCTTTTTTTTCAATTAGAATTCAGAAGCCATGACACCTCCTCGAGTTGCTACTGATCTAGCCTTTCCCGCTGGAACCTCATCATAAATTAATAAAATAAAAAGCATGAAACTAGCGAATTCGTCTGCTTAGAACAGTTCAACAGCGCAAACTTATTTGGCATAAATATGATAACTGCTGAACTGGCAAACCGACTCTTCCGAGCGAGACACCAAGTGTGATAATTGTTTACGATTCACACTTTGCATGGGCATCTAAACCTGGGCCCGCACCAACAACGTTGATGATACTTTTTATGAAATTCACCCCGGTCATCATATTATTTGTCATCGTCGTCATCATATCATCATTATTATCACTTTTATTATTTATATCATTTTCATCATATTATTTGTTATATGTTATATATTATTATTATTCCTATTATTATATTACTATTATCTTTAGATGGGAATGCCGGGTATATGAGGGAGGGATATAATGATGATGAGATGACGACATGACAATATAATATGTATGACGCGGGTGGTTGAAATTTCATAGAAAAGTATCATCAACGGCTGTTGGTGCGCCACAGGTTTAGATGCCACATGCACAAGTGTGAATCGTAAACAAATTATCACACTTGGTGTTCTCGCCTCGAAGAGTCGGTTTTGCCAGTTCAAGCAGTTATCAATTTATGCCAATAAGTTTTGCGCTTGTTTCGGAACTGTTTCTAAGCAGACGGAATTCGCTAGTTCATGCTTTTATTTATTAATTTATGATGAGGTTCAGCGGGAAAGGCTAGATCAGTAGCAACTCGAGGAGGTGTCATGGCTTCTGATTCTAATTTTGGAAAAAAAAAGCACATGGGGTTTATTTTGATGACGTCACAAAAGTTACGGATGCTTTGTGAATATGATCGATCTTTTTGGTCTCTTCAATTTTCAAAAAAAAAAAAAGGAAAATAATGATTTTAATGGTTATACTTTCATTGCACAATCATCAAAACAGACGCTATGACACCTCCTCGCGTTGCTACTGATCTAGCCTTTCCCGAGGTTCAGCGTTTGTTTCGGAAATGTTTTGAAGCAGACTCGGGGTTCAAACTTAGGAATAGATCTCCTTGGAATTTTGACTGATTAGAGGATTAGAACATTGATGATGTTGGCAACAATTTAACTGATAATTATGGTGATAAAAGCATTAGTAATAATAATGATAATGATAGTGATACTACTACTGCTACTAGAAGTAATAGTGTAATATTACTATTATTACCACCACTACTAGTAATGATAATAATGATAATGATGGTATTGCAAATAACAGTAATAATAATATTTATCATAATGAAAACAACAAAGGTAATAAACTATTACTATTACTAAAAATGATAATTATAACAATAACAATATGGAAAAAATAAGAATGCCAACGATAATGATAATAATGATAATCATGGTGATAATAATGATACTGTTGATGATAATGATGAAGATCGAAATAGTAGCAATTATAACAATGTCATGATGTATTATTATTGTTATTGTTATCATTATTATTATTGTTATCATTTTTATTACCACTATCTGCCTTATTATTACTGCTACTAAAATAACATCAATTATGATAATGATAACTTTAATAAATGTAATAATAATTCTTATGATACTCATAATGATAAAAATGGCAATATTAATAATAGTAATAATAATAACAATAACAATAATGACAATAACATTAACATTAACATTAATAATATTCATAATAATAATAATAAGAATGAGAATAAAAATATCAACAACAACAATAATAATAATAATAACAATAATAATAGTAGTAATGATAATAAAAATAATAATAATGATAATGGTAATGATAATAATATCAACAATAATAATAATATGAACAACAACAAAAAACATCCACAATAATGATAATATTAGTAACGGTGATAAAATATAATGATTATGATAATAATAATTTAAATAATAATGGCTATATCATAATTATATTAATAATTACAATTGCTTTTATCATCAGCAACCAGCTTTCATTGTATCCTGGTCATCTTTATCATAATCATCCATATCATCGATTTTTTCACATCCAAGGCAGACCCTTCCCTGCAGTTGCGTAAACACAAAATAGTTTTTTTTAACTACTAGAGATACCACATCCCCCTGCCTATACCACACAAATCATAAATAAAAAAAATTGATCACTGCTCTGTGTACTTTACAAACATAACCACAATGCAAGGTGGTCCCTCCAAGATGGCCGCTTCAGAAACGAAACAGGAGATGCTCGATCCAGTGCACGGAGTACGCCGTTCTGAGAGAACTGCCAGTTCCTCCTTTTCTGAGAATGGACTCCCTGTAGGAAGTGTGGCGCGATTGGCGTTCGACCGTGTATTGTACCTGCGACAAATTCTTACAAATGGTGGAGGAAATGGCCATCGTGCATTTCTTGTAGGTTGCATGACGCGCGGTGACCCTGGGACACACGCGTTTCCCCATCATAGATTCGAATGCAGCAAAATACTTAGCTTCAGGCCTCTTGACAGGTGCCTGTCTATTTCACTATATTATCGATGCAGAAGTACTAGGCCGAATTCTTGTATTGTATTCCGACTTTGTTTTTCATTTTTGCGAACAAAACGCATTCCTTTGACGTCTAGATAAACTCTGATATATATATATATATATATATATATATATATATATATATATATATATATATGTGTGTGTGTGTGTGTGGTGTGTGTGTGTGTGTGTGTTGTGTGTGTGTGTGTGTGTGTGTGTGTGTGTGTGTGCGTGTGTTGTGTGCGTGTGTGTGTGTGCGTGTGTGTGTGTGTGGTGTGTGTGTGTGTGTGTGTGTGTGTGTGTGTGTGTGTGTGTGTGTGTGTGTGTGTGTGTGTGTGTGTGTGTGTGTGTGTGTGTGCATATATGTGTATACATACGTATATTATATATATATATATATATATATATATATATATATTATATATTGTTTGCAATACTGTTATCCCCATTATCAGTTATGATTATCATTACATTCTTAGTATTGATATTATTATCATTAATACTATTGCCTTAGTATCAATGAATACCATTATCACAATTATTTCTACAATGCAATTATAGGGTATCTATTTATTACTGTCATCATTGTTATCATGGAAACAAATATATTTAACAATATACTCCTAATTTTGATATTGCTATTTGTGTGTTTGTCAGTCGATCATGATATTAATTTGATTGCAACATTTTCCATCGTGCTATTAGAGACATCGTCTCCGGATTACCGTCTTGTATCCGTTACTTCTTTATCTAATGATTTAAAAATTTCCTATGATGGGCATTGTATTTTTTCTTTTAATCTTTGTATTTCTAACCAAATGATAATAATAATGATAATTGCCACAATTGTCATCTTTTCATCTTCCCCGTTAACGTACCTGCACTCCTGCGTTGACGAGAGTTGGCGTGGGCTTAGAGGTCA
>NW_020869368.1:238126-240727 GCF_003789085.1 Penaeus vannamei | reverse complement strand
TCTCTCTCTCTCTCTCTCTCTCTCTCTCTCTCTTTGTCTCTGTCTGAGTCACAAAATTGTGGATGAATGTGTCCATGTTAGTATTATTCCTTTTATCAATTTTAATTTCATTACAATTACCAAGCATTATTTTGTTGGTATGTATAACACACAGACTATTGGAGCAGAGGGGGATAGGTATGATGAGGGGCCCCCTTTGTATAAGTATCCATTGGGGTCCTGGGGGGGGGGGCAATGAGTAACCGCCCTCCCAATGGTTGTATCATTTATAGCAGCAAAGAATAAAGGGGTAAATAAATTGACAGATAAGAAAAATGTAGAAATAAACAATGATTTATATTACAAATAATAAGGGAACCTCCTGAATGATTCATGTGGTAATGACCAGAGCCAATCAATGATTTCTTATTTTCCATCAAAGTTACTCTGGAAGTACTTCTCAAGATCTTGGTTGATTTCCGATTTCAGACAACAATTTAGCTGCATGCGCTGATGCGATAAAAAAAAAAAACTTCCACGACGAGAAGTTAAAACTACCAATCGGAATAAAATTCATTTGTTGGTGAATGCTATTGAAGTTTAACAAAAAGAATGCCAAAACAAAATCAGAACTGTTTGTCATCATCATTGATTGCATTAGAGTAGTTTAAAATTTTGGATCTTACATTTTGAGATTTACAAGTGTAGTTCATCTCAACTACTAAGGTCAACGACTATAGGAAAAATTAAAAGAAAGGAGACACAAGGGCTTGGGCAAAATGAACTTGGGTTTCCTGTTCCAACCCCAGCCCCAGCCCCCAGCAACAACAGACACGGTACTGGAAGAGTGGAGGGAATACATTCGTCCATCCTTTACTGCCTGTCTCTCCTTTCCTTTCTTAGATTTTCATTGGAGGACATTCATTGAATGTTCGCCTCCTACTTATGAGTTTTAAGGTGCTTTCGTGGACTATTTGTTGTATTCGAGATGCACGAGGGTTATTTCTCAACCTTTCCGACAATCAATTGTTTACCATAATCAGTTTTTGCCATTAATACTGTAATATTATTTTAAACACTGTCAGTTTTGTGTTGTGATTAGGTATGATGTTAATAAGTGTTGGTATTTGATAACATTATCATCAGTCATTGTCATGGTCTTTGCTATATGAATTATACCATTCTAATACATATTTTCATCTAGGAAAATACCAATCTTATCAACACCCTTCAGTTCAAGTCCAGATGAAGTCTGACCATGGTTTAACCTTCGATCATGTGAACAATAACCAAGAATTTCTGGGTTATTTCATGACAAGACAATGAAAATACAGCAGAAATCACATGTTAGCACAGTTACTGATATATATACAGCAAGGAGCATAGAAGTCAGGCAAAATAAGAAGGAAAAGTATCAGGTTATATTATTCTTTATTGGTGACTAGTTACAGGAGCTACTGCAATCTCTATATTTACACGAGATCTCCCTTGGAACCCCACTGCTAAGGCCTCACGCCACCGTTATTTACACCAACAACGACATGGGCTCCTCTGGTGCTAATGGGTACGTTGTTAAGACATTTGAGGAATAACATTGTTAAGTGATAAACTGCTATAAACCGTAGATACTGATCTCAGAAGGGTGATTTTCTCTTCCATATTATAATGTATCATTGCCTATACTAATTTGTTATGCAAAAGAAAATAAGCCTTGCTGTAGAGGGTATCCTCGGCTTGCTATTATGACTGATGCATAAGTCACGGGCTTTGACAGACAGTATTTACTTTCGGAGGAAAAATACCCCAGATCCAACAGAATCAAGCAAAAACCAGGGCTTGGGTCTTTTCCTCGGAGTAAATGCATATCCAGCTAAGCAGTTTAACCATTACATATTTAGTGTACCTGATGAAACAATTGTATGTTTATAGTGTACTGAAAAATACAATTGAATGTTTATGATACAGATTCTATATATACCTGATTATCATCTAATTCTCAAAGAAATATGACTAAATCAATTGATATGGAATCAAGACTATGCTAACTGAATCATTTTTAACCCTTGTATTTCACAATATGTGTCCCACGGACGGTACTTATGCACTCTCAGGAGAGCTTTTAAGTTTTAGGTGAAATATTACTGTACAATGCCAGATACAACATGGCAATCTTTCTTGTTATTACTAACATGATGAGGAATGTAGCTTTATTCAGAAATACTAAGAACTTGGAGCAAAACAGTGTAATCTATTTAGATGCTGAGAAATATACCCTTGAACTGCACTATGCTGAGGCTAACAACACTTAAGATGAGGATTATGGCTGTTTACTGCAGGAACACAGCACCTCAGTACAATTTCCGGGTTGACGTGTCTTACCGAGTGGTTGCACACGACACCAAGATGCCTGGCGGTAAATAGTTGTCACTTGTGCGGTATTTCTGAGAAACAAACACCTCAAGACCATTTTTTATTATCATTTTTTTTTTTGCACACTTAGGTCTCTGCATCTGCCTCTCAGACACCACAACAAGTGTTACCTCAGGGACACTGTTCACTAGCTCGCTCACTGTCTGTTCCAGCCATGGCCAACACTTCTCTCGTGATCATTCTGATGCTTGA
>NW_020869368.1:216253-218753 GCF_003789085.1 Penaeus vannamei | reverse complement strand
AATCAGAAAATCATATAACAGCAGGTTCAAAACTCTAAACTTAAATTAGGTAAATAAACTGATTGATAAATTCAACCCAGAAACTAACATTCAACATGTCAAGCACTGGTAAAATACCCGGGGATCTATTTCATACCAACTAATTGAGTACAAAGCAGAACTCATTAATATCTATTTCAAATTGGTTGAGGTCAAAGGGTCAGGCATTGACAGAGCAAAATGGAGGGAGAATCAGGGAAGGAGCTCCACAACAGACCACAAAAGAGTAAAAGTGGAAATAAAATCTAGGGCCAACCTACACCAACATATTTTCAAAATGAATAGGGTAAGGACAGAGCTCAAGTTAGAGAAATAAAGTGATCAAAGGAAAGAGACTGAGACAGACACAGATAATCTATAGAATTTTAGAGCTAAACCTTATGCCTCTGGGCTGGCTAAAATACCACTGTCCCTGTAAATGTAGGAGTGTGGGCCACATACACGCAACCTGCTTTTTTATGCTATATATGAACAAAAAAATCCTGGTCTGTGATTCTGATGCATACATCTATTATAATAGGTCGTCTTGGAGATTTTTTATTTATTCATTTATCTTATTATTATTTTTATTTATATATAAATTTAATTCCTGCAAAAGCATCAAGATTCCACAGTGTGAAGTTAAGACAGTATTCTCAGAATGGCACGAAACCCATGCCACCCAGAGGCATTGAGTTATATTTGAATAAGAGTACAAGAGGATGAATATTAAGAAGGAGATCATGAGATTGGGAAAGGTTAAGAAAGGTCAAGTATGATCACGACTGAGATATTCTATAAATGACATATCACAATGATGTTTACAAAGGACATAATGACTTTCCACTTCTTTCATTTACTTTAACTTTCAGTAACATATGTCACTGAACCCTTTTACAATGTCTGACTCACCTTACTTTTTTTCCAAAGATACCTAAATCAACCTATTAGGTATAAAATAACTATCAATATTTTCCTGGGGGTATCTACAAACTCATCTACTTCATAATGCCAAAGTCTGTATGAAATACACACAGAGAATCTCAGTGTGAAAAAAATAAGAAAAATGGGCATGTGAGTCTGTCATGAGACTTAAAATTGCAGGGTATGAATTCTAACTATTCACCCCCATACAATGCTGTTTTTGGACTCGAAAATAGAGAGGGTAACTTGGACATGGTCTATCACCTAAATGCCACTGTTTGTATCTATCATGTTTAATGACATACTTGCAACAATCCTTTCCAAAACTTACTGAAATCTGATGGTTTGGCTTGGCTGAGATCTTTATAAAATTCTGTACGATGGGACTTTTTCAGCCCTGTGCATAAACCAAAATCAGATAACTTTATATGTCCTCTGGCATCTAATAAGAGATTGTCAGGTTTGATATCTCTGTAAAAGAAATTAATTTTTTTTTTTTTAGTTAGAATAATGGAAAGATATACATATGACACATTCAATATTCTGTTTCAAATAAGACAAAGTTATGTGTCTATATTCTGATATATGCAAATTTAGCTGGGAAAAGTAAGCAAAATTACATAAAATACAATTATCAAAATTTGCATAAGAAAATCAAGTAATTGAAGAGTAATTATGTGTGACATACCTATGAATAAAGCCTAGTTTATGAATGGAGTCTATAGCAAGCGCAGTTTCTGCTATATAGAACTGTGTACACTCTTCTGATAAAGTGTCCTTTTTCATTAGGAGGGTCATCATATCACCTGCAAAAGAAAGAACACAATAGAAAGAAGTTATGATCTGAAGAGATTAATATTGAAGAAATCAGGATAACTTATAGAAAATATCAAATATAGATGATACATAGATATTAAACTCTATTGAATATATAAATTTCAAAACAACTGGTATGCCAAATATCAAGGGCTTTTACTGTCCACTAGCAGTAACTCTTGACATATAAACCAAAGCAACACACTCACCGCCTGGAAGGAACTCCATGACGAGATAAAGATTGACCGGATCTTGAAACGAATAAAACATCTTGACGACCCATTGGTGGTCAGCCTCTACTAAGACATCTCGCTCAGCTCTTACGTGGGCAACCTAAGGGGAGAGGAGGCAAATTAATAAGAGAACTTATTTTATTCTATAGATATGTCTGGAAGGAGGGTGATGATGAGTTTCATGACCAACTTTTATACATTCATCATTGATAGCCTGATCTTAATCAACATACCTGCTCTTTTTCTAACATATCCGCTTTTCGTAGAATCTTCATGGCATAGACATGGCCAGTATCTTTTTTCTGCACCAATCGTACCTGCAACAAAAACTGTGCTTAGAACTTCTTTTTATTTCTTCTGATAGGGGGAGGGAACAGGGAACAGAGTAAGTAACTTCATAAACTTCTGTATAGAAAATTACAATACATAAATGAACTTCTATTGAGAACAATTTACTGAGTACACATGTGCAATCATACTTTAAAATATACAGTATATATACCCTAAAC
>NW_020869368.1:206253-208753 GCF_003789085.1 Penaeus vannamei | reverse complement strand
GGGCCAACTGCTATCGAATTTACAGCGTTTAAACCACAATTTCAGACATCAAGGGGGACCCAAAGTTTGAGCTAATCAACTTTAAAGACATTTGCTATCATAATCTCGTCTCCTCCTCAGAATCTACGATGAAATGCTGGACTTGCAACGAGACTACGACTACGAAAGGGAAATGGAAAGCAATCGATAGACCAACAAAAGCATATAAAATCGGACGCCATTTCTTTTCCACAAAACTCTCTCGCCCGCCATTCAAACCTAACGAATCCTGACCCTATGAGATGCACGGCGTTGCTAGGAGCCGAACCGCTAACGTGGCTGGGTGACGTTGGCATGAGTTGGCACGCTCGCCTCCCCTTTCATTCCTTTCCCCCCCTCTTCTTCCAATCCTTTCCCTATGTCTCTCCTTCCCCCGCCCTAAATGCCTTCCCCTCCCCTCTCCCCTCTCCCCCTCCCCCCCCTCCCTCCACCAAATCAGTGCATGAGCATGTGCATGGCAACACCGCCCTCACATACCTGTTGTCTTACTAAACACATGCGCCGCCCTCGATGCCCTCGACCCCCTCCATCCCCACCCCCTTCGCTTCGGGATCAAACTCCTTTTGGGACACGTTTTGTGCATTCATCTGAAAAGAGAGAGGGAGAGAGGATTGGAGAGGGAGAGAGAGAGGAATGGGAGGGAGAGGGAGAGGAGGGAGATGGAGAGGGGTGAGAGGAAGGGAGAATGAGAGGGGTGAGAGGAAGGGAGAGGGAGAGGGGTGAGAGAAAGGGAGAGGGAGAGGGGTGAGAGGAAGGGAGAGGGAGAGGGAGAAGGGTGAGAAGAAGGGAGAGGGGGAGGGGTGAGAAGAAGGGAGAGGGAGAGGGGCGAGAAAAAGGGAGAGGGAGAGGGGCGAGAAAAAGGGAGAGGGAGAGGGGCGAGAAAAAGGGAGAGGGAGAGGGGCGAGAAAAAGAGAGAGAGGAGGCGGAGAAAAAGGGAGAAGGAGAGGGGGCAGAAAAGGGAGGGGAGGGAGAGGGAGAGAGGTGAGAGAGGAAGGGAGAGGGAGATGGGAGAGAAGACGGGAAAGGGAGAGGGGAGAGAAGACGGAAGAGAGAGAGGGGTGAGAGGAATGGAGAGGGAGAGGGGAGAGAGGAAGGGGCAAGGGTGAGACTGAGAGAGGAAATAGCAGGGGGTAAGATTGAAAGGGAGAGAAGGAAAGAAGGTAAAGACGAGAGACGAGGAGGGTAAGGAGAGATATATATAGATAGAGAGAGAGAGAAGTGGGGATGGAAGAGGGTGGGGGAGAAAGAAGAAGAAAGAGAACGAACGAGAAGGCAGGTATCAAACAAACGGAGAGCGCTCCTCTGACCAATCGGTACCAAGAGCTTCGAGAGGTTCCGACCTGTGTTCGAATTTCCCGCTTCTCCGCCCAGCCCTTGTTCCCCATCTAGGTCTACAGTGTACTTATTTAGACCTTGTTCCCCTGTCGCCCGCCCCCGTCGCTGGAGGCTGGACGGGCGCGGGGACAGGCATCTACCAACTAATTACATCGCGTGCATGACCGGAACACTTCCTGCATTGAGCAACGTTGCAAATCTGAGCGGACTCCGCAGATTGCAGGATGGTCTCTGCGTTACATTGGTCATTTTTATGCATTCCCGTGGAAGTAGAAAGTCGACCGAAAACTCACTTTCTAACTGCCGTGATTATCGAGTAGTGTTACCGGCGGTCGGAGTTACGAGAGAGAGGGAGAGAGGGAGGGAGGGAGGGAGGGGGATGAGAGAAGAGGAAGAGAGAGGAAGAAGAAGAGAGGGAAAAATAGAGAGGGAGGGAGGAAGAGGGAGGCTGGAGAAGAAGGAAGAGGAAAGAGGAGAGGGGAGGAGGAGAGAAGGGGCGGGAGGTTGAGGAGGAGAAAGGGGGACAAGAGGAGGAGGAGGAAAAAGGAGGGAGGAGGAGGGAGAAGGAGGGAGAAAGGAGGAGGGCAGGAGGAGGAAGAGGGGCAGGAGAAGGAGGAGAAAGAGGGGCAGGAGGAGGAGGAGGGGAAAGAGGGGCAGGAGGAGGAGGAGGAGGAGGGGAGAAGATGAGGAGGAGAAAGAGAGGATTTGTTTGGTATTCTCCTAGCGAAGACAGCGCGCATACATCTATCCCTTCTTGCCACCCTAAGACCTTCCTTCCCTCTCGTATACGCTCCAGCACCGTGCCTGCTGCGCCGTTGGAAGTCTACTCTAGGCCGCGCCGAGAAGTCCCACGAGGTCCCGGCCGTTCCAAGACGATTCCGCGCCAGTGCGTCCGACCCGACTGGCTGTGGCACGGCGGCGAATCCGACCACGCCGCCGGGTCGAGGAATCAGGTGGTCACGCCATTTTTTTTCTTTGATTTATCTTATTCTATTTTAGGTCGACGATCATCAAAATATATATCAACTTGAAAAATACTTAAGTTAGAGAGGAAGCACATGCTCTTTTTTCCATCCATCAATTTTCCTTTCTTCTCTATCATTCCAAAACTATCGAACAGGGAAAA
>NW_020869368.1:198753-201253 GCF_003789085.1 Penaeus vannamei | reverse complement strand
TCGCTCTTGCTGTTTCTCCCTCCCTCCTTTCCTCTCCTTCTCCCTCTCCCTCTTTCTCCTTCCCTTCTTCCCTCTTTTGTACTCCCTCTTCCTCCCTCCTTTCCTCACCTTCTCCCTCTCCCTTTTTCTCCTTCCCTCCTTCCGCCTCTCTTTCCCCTTCCCTCCCTCCTTTCCTCACCTTCTCCCTCTCCCTCCTTTCCTCTCCTTCTCCCTCTCCCTCTTTCCCCTTCCCTACCTCCCTCCTTTCTTCTCCTCCTCCTCCTCCTTTCTCCTTCCCTTCCCTCTCTCCTGTCTACTCCCTCTTCCTCCCTCCTTTCCTCTCCCTCTCCCCCTCAAAATAACGCTACGTAAAAACTTGCTACAACCCCCATCCGCCCGCAGCTGAAACGTCACAACCTACTTTCCTTTACGTGACCAGCACTTGCATTCAGATGACTGCCTTCGTCCATGGTATCAATCATACAATGGCAATATTGATATCCACAATAACAAACAACGATCATCATATTAAGAATCATAAGGGGAATAACAGTAAAAAGCATAACACCAAATATAAAACTAAAAATAAACAAACAATAATAATGATAATAGTTTTAAAACATTTATAATACAACAAAAAATCATTGATAATCATAATAATCATCACTGTTGTTTCAGCTCTTATTATCACTAACTTCATTATAATTCTCATTGGCACCGTCATCACCATCATAAATAATAAATTTAAAATAAAACAACCACAACGACAAAACACTCATAACCCAACAGAATCTAAACCCGGAAAAACGAAATAAGTCCGGCGTCCCTTTTAAGATTCATTCTCCCTGCGAGCGTTACGAGGCGGCGGCGCAGCTCCAATGGCGGATTCCGGCGCCACACGGAGTCGGGGGGCCGTCGGCGCGGAAAAGGGAAATAAAACGAGTGGGAAACGGCGGAGGAGGCGAAGAAAGGGTGGGAAGGTGAAAGCGGGAAGGAGGAGGAGGAGGAGGAAGGAGGAGTGGAGGAAGGAGGGGGAGGAGGAGAGGAGGAGGAGGAGGAGTGAGGAGGAGGAGGAGGTGAGGTCTGGAGGGAGAGGTGGGTAAGGTGGAGGAGGAGGAAGGAGAAGGTGGGGTGGTAGGAGGTGGAGGAAGAGGGGAGGAAGGTGGGGGTAGTGGAGGAGAGGAGGAGGGGGTGGTGGAAGGTGGAGGTGAGGAGGAGGAGGTGCGGTAAGGTGGAGGAGGAGGAGGAGGTGGGTAAGGTGAGAGGAGGAGGAGGTGGAGGTGGTAAGGTGGAGAGAGGAGGAGGGGTAAGGTGGAGGAGGAGAGGTGGGTAAGGTGGAGGAGGAGGAGTGGGGTAAGGTGGGGTAGGAGGTTGGTAAGGTGGAGGAGGAGTGAGGTGGGTTAAGGTGGAGGAGGAGAGGTGGGTAAGGTGGAGGAGGAGAGGTGGGTAAGGTGGAGGAGGAGGAGGAGGGGAGGTGGGAGGTGGGAGGTGGGAGGAGAGGAGGAGGAGTGAAGTGTGAGGAGGAGGAGGTGTGGGTAAGGTGGAGGAGGAGGTGGGTAAGGTGGATGAGGAGGAGGTGGGTAGGTGGAGGAGGAGGAGGGTAAGGTAGGGAGGAGGAGGTGGGTAAGGTGGAGGAGGAGGAGGGTAAGGTGGAGGAGGGAGGAGGTGGGTAAGGTGGAGGAGGAGGAGGAGGTGGGTAAGGTGGAGGAGGAGGAGGAGGAGGAGGGTAAGGAGGAGGAGGAGGTGGGTAAGGTGGAGGAGGAGGAGGAGGAGGAGGGGGAGGAGGGGAGGAGGAGGAGGAGGAGGAGTGGTAAGGTGGAGAGGAGGAGGAGGAGAGAGGTGAGAGGTGGTGGAGGAGGGAGGAGGAGGAGTGGGTAAGGTGGAGGAGGAGAGGTGGGAGGGGAGGAGAGGTGGAAGGTGGAGGAGAAGGTGGGTAGATGGAGGAGGAGGAGGTGGGTAAAGGTGAAGGTGGAGGACAAGGAGGAAAGAAAAAAAAATTGTTGGAAAAGGGAGAACTTCAGAGTTTAAAAGATTCATTATCTTCCGCCCATCTATATACATATGTACACACACACACACACACACACATATATATATATTATATATATATATTATAATATATTATATATATATTATATATATATATCTGGTGTGTGTGTGTGTGTGTGTGTGTGGTGTGTGTGGTTGTGTGTGTGTGTGTGTGTGTGTGTGTGTGTGTGTGTGTGTGTGTGTGTGTGTGTGTGTGTGTGTGTGTGTGTGTGTGTGTGTGTGTGTGTGTGTGTGTGTGTGTGTGTGTGTTTGGTGTCTGTGTGTGTGTGTTGTTGAGGTGAGAGAGAGAGAGAGAGAGAGAGAGAGAGAGAGAGAGAGAGAGAGAGAGAGAGAGAGAGAAGAGAGAGAGAGAGATTTCTCTTCCGCATTCAATCACGGCGGCGGGTCCCTCTATTTGGAAGCGACAGAAAGGCCATTTTGGGCTCTGTAGTTCCCTCTATGCGACCTATATAAGGAAAAGGAGAGCAGCGGG
>NW_020869368.1:184199-198297 GCF_003789085.1 Penaeus vannamei | reverse complement strand
GTGTGTGTGTGTGTGTCGGTGTGTGTGTGTGTGTACTTATGATATATATATACATTAATTCTAATTGAAGTAATCTATAAAAAATGGAACATCGGGTACTGGGTCAAAAAAAAAGAAGCGCCTCATAAAACAAGCCAATGGCACGAACATCCTGAAGACTGGAAGATAAATAACACAGGAGCTTCATGAATAGAAATTTTCACGATGCAAAATTTATCGAGAAGAAAATTTTAAAAAATATATGTACTTATACTCCAAGAATATCCATATGGAACGAATTTTCTTCCTGAAATGATGATAATGATAATATCAATGATAATGATAATGCAGAAAAATAGTGATGATAATGTTGATAACGATAATAGTGACGGTAACGATAACAATGAAAATAATGACAGTAATGATAATCATGAGGATAATAATAATGATAATAATAGTAATGTTAATGATAATACCAATAATAATGATAATACCAATGATAAGGATAAGAATAAGAATGATAATGATACTAACAATAATGATAATAAGGATAATATCAATAATAATGACAATGATAATAACAATTACTATTATGATGATAACAACGATAATTATAATAATATCCATAGCAATGATGATAACAATAATAACACCAATAATGATAATGATGATGACAGTGATAATAATGATAATGCCGATAGCATTGGTATAATACTAACACAGTAGTACTAGCATTATCGTTAGAAATAATTCTCATAACAATAACAATAATACTGATAACAGATACGACTATAACAACAGTTCACAATACTTTATAAAACAACTTATTCACAACACAACAAACCATTATTGTTCATAAGATGTTATTCTAATGGTGTTCATAACATGATCACTCCTTTTGTTATACAGACATGTTGTTCCCGTTAGGTTAATGGAGCACGAATCTCACGCAATAATGAGTATGTGAGGCTCATTCTGATATGCTTATTAAGGTCTTCTCGTATGATAATGAGGGCTGGTTGGCTGGTTCGTGTGCGGGTACTAATTTTTGCTTTTGTTCTTGTTCTTTGGGTGTGTGTTTGTTCTGTTTTGTTTTTGTTTGTTTCGTTTTGTCTTTTTTTGCTTTGTTTTTTTTGTTGTTGTTGTTGTTTGTCTCTCTCTTTCTGTCTGTTTCTCTCTCTCTCTTTCTTTCTCTTTCTCCTTCTCTCTTTCTAGCTTTCTCTCTCTCTCTGTATCTTCCTCTCTCTTTCTCTTTCTCTCTCTCTCTCTCTTTCTTTCTCTCCTTCTCTCCCTTTCTCTCTCTCTCTCGTTCTTTCACTCTTTCTTTCCCACTCACTCTTTCTTTCTCACTCACTCACTCACTCCTTCTATCTCTCTCTTTTCGTCTCCACTTTATCTTTTCTCTTTTCCTTTCTATTTCCGGAATAGGAATTTTATGGAGCACACAAAACAGAGAGAGAAAATGAACACCAGTATTTTTGCATCTTTTTAATTATTTACGGCAAACCTGTTGCATCTGTGAGTATTTCATAAACGTATACACTTTTTTTTCGTTTTTTCGTTTTTTCCTCTTTTCTTTTCTTTTTTTCTTTTTTTTTGGGGGGGAGGGGAGTGAGAGGTTTAGTTTTAGCTGAGAGAGAGAGAGAGGCGTATGGACAGAGGAAGGGAGAGAGAGAGAAAGGAAGGAAGGCGAGAAAGTGAAGGAGGAAAGGAGAGACAGAGGCTCAGAGAGAGATAGAGAGAGAGAGAGAGACAGACAGACAGACAGACAGACAGAAAGAGAGAGAAAGAGAAAGAGAGAGAGAGAAGGAGTGAGTGAGTGAGAAAGAAAGAGTGAGTGGGAAAGAAAGAGTGAAAGAACGAGAGAGAGAGAGAGACGGTAAAACGTGGGGAGATAGGGAGAGAAAAGGGGGAGGAGACACACAGACAAAAAAATAAAAAAAAAATAACGCAGACAGGTAGACAACCACACGCAAACAAGAAATAAAAAGACATGAAAACACGCAAAATGCTAAAAGAAACTCTCACAAAAATCATAAGAACATCGCCCGCAGCCAGAGTACACGAGGGCGGCAGCAAGATTAAGCAGGAGGAAGGCGGGAGGGAAATCTTTTCGCTTTTGTGTCCCGGCCGTCCTCTTTCTCTCGCTTTGTACACGTGTATATGATATATATATATATATATATATATATATATATATATATATATAATATATACTATATATATATATTATATATATATATGAATAATGTATATGTATATATTAATATATGGATATACACATACACACATTTTCTTTCTTTCTTTCTTTCTTTCTCTCTTCTCTCTCTCTCTCTCTCTCTCTCTCTCTCTCTCTCTCTCTCTCTCTCTCTCTCTCTCTCTCCTCTCTCTCTCCTCTCTCTCTCTCTTCCTCTCCTTCCTCCTTCCTTCCTTCCTTCCTTCCTTCCTTCCTCCTTCCTTCCTTCCTCCCTCCCTCCCTCCTCCCTCTTTCCCTCTCCTCTCTCCCTCTTTCCCTCTCCTCCCTCCCTCTTTCCCTCTCCTTCCCTCCCTCTTTCCCTCTCCTCCCTCCCTCTTTCCCTCTCCTCCCTCCCTTTTTCCCTCTCCTCCCTCCCTCTTTCCCTCTCCTCCCTCCTCTTTCCCTCTCCTCCCTCCCTCTTTCCCTCTCCTCCCTCCCTCTTTCCCTCTCCTCCCTCCTCTTTCCTCTCCTCCCTCCCCCTCCCCCTCTCTTTCTCCCCTCCACCTCCCCCCTCTTTTTCTCCCCCTCCCCCCTCTCTTTCTCCCCCTCCCCCCTCCCTCCCTCCCTTCCTCCCCCCTCTCTCCCTCCCTTCCTCCCCCTCTCTTCTCCCCCTCCCCCTCTCTTTCTCCCCCTCCCCCTCCCTCCCTCCCTTCTCCCCCACTCTCCCTCCCTTCCTCCCCCCTCTCTTTCTCCCCCTCCCCCTCCCTCCCTCCCCCCTCCCTCCTTTCCTCTCCTTCCCTCTCTCCCTCCCTTCTCCTCCCCCAACTCCCCCCCCCCCCCCGCTCTCGCCGCAGAACTCTAACAGGAGAGGGTTTCCGTTACTGCCAATGGTCTATTCATGTCTTTCAACTAAAAATTAAACATTTCCGTCGGGTAACTGAGGTCCATTCTCTACTCCGAAATAGATCTATTTCTCCTTTTTCCTTTTCCTTTCACGTCTTTTTCCAATTATTTTCTCTCCTTTTTGTGTGAGAAAGAAGCATCAGTCATCTTTCAATTGTTATACAGTATACATGTACATGAATACAAGAAAACATGTACCAAATTATTGGGCAAAATGAATACAAGGCACTACAAACCAGGGGAAACTAAAAAAAATAAAATAAAACAAAAAGTCACTGTACTCTAGATGAAAGGGTTAAATAAACAAAGAAAGTGTTTTAATATTTCATCTATGAAATTACAACAGTAAGATTAGTAAGGATGTAAGAAAATTAACATTTTCCTTTCTATTTTTTTTATTGCATTTACTTTTCTTCCTTTGTTGTTTTCTCTTTCTCTCTCTTTCTTCTTTCTTTTTCTCTCTCCTCCCCCTCTGTTTCCTTTCTTTATTTCTCTCTCTCTCCCTCCTCCCTCTCTCTCTTTCCCTCTCCTCCCTCTCTCTCTTTCTCTCTCCCTCTCTCTCTTTCCCTCTCCCTCTCCCCCCCTTCTCCCTCTCCCTCTCCCCTCTCCCCTTCTCTCCCTCCCTCTCCCTCTCCCTCCCTATCTCTCAATTGCCTTTCTCCATTCTACCATCACCGTCGGTTTGGTGGAAACAGCGTGAAAAAGAGAAAGTAAAAATGATTTCCCGGAGTGGAAACATTTTTTTCTTTTTCCTTTTCCTTTTTTTACCACCGACTTGTGTTTGTCGGCTTTCGTAACAAACCTGAAAATTCCTTTATTAAATCAATAAAAGAAACTATATCAAAAGCCTTGATTTAAAAAAAAAAAGCTTGGTTAGGAATTTGTTAGGAATTCCGAGACGGCCTGTGACAGAAAGTATCAAATGGAAATGAAATAGAAATGAAAGACTAAAATATACCTTCACAAAAATCTTTCCTGTACATATAAGGGAATATACATATAGATACCAACATACACACATATCTACACGGAGCGAATGCATATAAATATATTTATAAAGATACACGTATTCTTCTTTTCCGCATATCTGCAACAATCATAATGATAATAGGGATGATGATGGTGATGATGATGATGATGATGATGATGATGATGATGATGATGATGATGATGATGATGATGATGATGATGATGATGATGATGATGATGATGATGATGATGGTGGTGGTGGTGATGATGATGATGATGATGAAATGATAATGATATGAATAAGAATTGACAGTAGTAGTAATAATTATAAGTAACAGTAATAACAGACATGGTAGAATAAACAGTAGTAGTGACTGACCACTACTACAAAGCAACATATCTTTTCGTACACCCAAACAGTAGTAATTGACAACAGGTACGGCTATGACAAATTTAACAAGTAAACCGACAGTGTACCTATCTTTGACAGTATAGCTTTTGGGAAATGTCACTTCACGCTACCATTTTGACGAAGAGAATGTAGGTTGACCATCAATGCATCGCTGCAATATTAGCTCAAAAGGTTATAATGAGAACGTTATCTATGAACAGGGAGATACATACACACGACATTCCGAAATCCCAATACCTGAAGGAGAAACCGAATCGTTTTAGATAATAGAAGCTGTTTTGTTGTTGTATATCTGCGGACACCATCTTACGTAGCCCCTAGTCGAAGTGTATGCTTAAACCCCAAGAACCTCATACTACAGTAATAGAGTAATAAGCCACTATGCATCGCAGATAATGACAAAGGGTCTCAGAAAAAAAGAAAAAAAAACGTGGTCACCAAACGATTCGAAGCAGTGTTTCTAAAAATTTTAACCTGAATTAAACATTCCTACAACCACTGCCTTTGTAAGTTTTTGAAGACTTTAGAAAGGTGTGGGCGACAGCTGAGAGAAGGACGTGGATCTCTGAATGATCATGAGGCTGATGTCTTCCTACTCATGCTTACAGAAGCTACCCAGCAATCACCATCAAAGAGCTCAACAAAGCACTTCAACATACATTTCCATATGGAAGCAACATGACTGTGATTTGGACGGAGATCTCGCTACCCTAAGGAAAGTGTAACAGATATTGATATGACGTCAAAGCAGCTCATGTTGCATTTGCTCAACATAAGCATAGAGAGGGAATTAATCAGCATCGAGAGCATATTGATTAAGGTAGTTTGAAACAAGTAGCTCCACTCCGTCTTAATGAAAATCCTAGTTGGCAACTACCGGGGTAAGACCCGCCTCTGCCTTTGTCCAATGCAAATATATTGTTTAACCTCTTTTTATTATTATCTTGATACAGACGAAACTAAATATAATCTGAGCCCAAGTATTAAGTTAAGTAGACTACCTCTAAGCTTAATAATAATAATTAAGAAGCTAAGTTATTAATAATTAATTATCAATTATTAATAACTGATAAGCTAATAATAATAATTAATAATAATAATCAATAAGCTTAATAATAATAATTAATAAGCTAAGCACATCACTACAAACTACCCATCATAATCGTCATCATTAGGACCTACAGACGGACTCCATGGTCACTCCGCGTCAACACGATGGGCGAAGGACAGTGAGAATAACGTAATAAAGGACAAAACTAATTGTCCAAAAAGATATGTGGATTGTCAGAGATTTGCAGTGGTCTCTAATCCGTTGTGTGAAAAGGTGTAGTCATAATGATAATGATAATAAGAAGAATTATTATAATAACAATGAGGATGATAATGATAATCATAGTGATAGTAATAATAGTAACAACAATAATTATAATGGCAATGATAATGATGATAATCATAATGCTAACAATAGTGTTGAGAGTACTAGTAATAATGATTATAATAGTAATAATACCAATAATAACAATGATGATAATGATCATGAAAATTAATGATGATGACCGTGATGATAATAATAGTAATAATAATAATTATTATAATAACGATAATGATGTAATTATTACTAATATCATCATCATTATTATTAGTATCATTTTATTATTATCATTTTTATTATTATATTTTTTATGCCATAATAATTGTTATTATTATTATTACTACCATCATTATTATTATCTTCATGATAGCAATTATATAAAAAATGAGGATAACGTCTAAGGTTGTTTATGATAATGATGATGATGATGACAAGTTATAACAATAATTATGATGATGATAGTGATATCAGTATAAGTGTCCGTATCTGCATTAACGGCTGTAACTTCTGCGTTCACAGAGCGTTTAAAATATTTATAAATCAATAATGTATCATATCCTGACATGCTGCAATTACCCCTTTGTTTTTATTTTGTTCTCTATATCTCCATAGTCAACCAGTGCATAAAAAACATACGAATACAACGCAAAAACCGGGGAAATGGGAAAAGGGAAACCGTTACCAAATAGTGATCCTGTACAAATATCGAAATAGACTCGTGAAAAATCGTTTGTTTACAAGTAAACGGTCCAATCCTACGCGTGTCCTGTGTCTTTTTTCTCTTCCCCTTTTCTCTCTTTTTCTCTATCTCTGGTTCTTTTTCGTCCCTGTCTCCCTCATTCAATTACAAGATGGCTTTCTCATGCAAAGTCCCCAGCAAGAAAATGATTGAGAACATTTTTCAAAGTCATCTCAATACGAAGATACGGATTTCGAAAGGCGTTTTGCCCTTTCTTCATCTGCGGTTCGTTCTGTTCCTGAAAGAATTGGCTTCCTCTTCTGACTTGGAGGCTTTCAAGTGAGTTTCTTTTCTTTTTTTTACTGCAACATTGAAATATCTTGCGTAATTGGTTTGTCTGTCTGTAATTTGCGTGAATAGTCGAGGAGAGAATTGTATAAGACAGATTGGCAAATCTCTGGAATCAAAAGGGAAAGTGGTCTAAAGTAAGACTAATTGCAGTTGTGATGCGTCAACATGCAAGCATTTTCTATCTTTGCCCATCTTTTTACGATATTTGGGATGTTTTCGTTTCTGTTATTACGCATTCTTTGTTCGTTTTTAAATCTGAGGCCGGAACGTCAGAGCAAATATCGCCGTATCGACATCGTCTCCTCCTCCTCTCTTCCTCATTCTCTTCTTTCTCTTAGTCTAACTCCCCATCTTTCATTTCTTCCTCCTCTTCCTCATTTTCTCCTCCCCTCTCCCCTCCCTCTTCTCCTCCTCCTCCTCTTCCTCTCCGACTCGCTCTCCTCCCTCTTTTCTTACCTCTCCTCCCTCTACCCCTCCTCTCCTATTCTATTTCCGCCCCCCTCCTTCCTCCTCCTCTTTCCTCCCTTCCTCCTCCTCCTCCTCCCATCCCCCTCCCCCTCCCCTTCAACCCTCCTCCTCCCCCCCCCCTTCAACCCCCCTCCTCCTCCTCCTCCCCCCCTTCAACCTCCCTCCTCCTCCTCCCCCTCAACCCCCTCCTCCTCCCCCTCCCCTCCTCCCTTCTTCCCTTCCTCCTTTCCTCCATCTTCCGTCTTCTCCTCCTCTTCCCCCTTCTCCTCTCTTCCTTCTTCTCCTCCTCTCTTCTTCTTCCCCCTTTCCTCTCCTCTCCCCCCTTCTCGATTTCCTCTTCCTCTCCCTTCCTCAATCTCCTCCTCCTCCCTCTTCTCCTCTTCCTCCTCCTTGCGGCTAGTTTTCATCCATGTGCTCGTTGCTATTTGCTGTTGCTAACCTATTTATACTTCGTGTTGCAATCTTCATTGCTTTTTGTTCTAGCGTTACCTTTTTACGAAGATAGCTGGCGAAGTCGTTTTTATTTTAGATAAAATATAAAAGCAGTGTTGTTTAATATTAATAAAAATAATTATTATAATTATGATAATGATGATGATGATGATAATAATAATAGTATTGATAATGATAATGATAATAATAATAATGATAATAATAATAATGATAATAATAATAATAATAATGATAATAATGATAATAATAATAATAATGATTATAATAAAATGATAAGAAAAGTAAGAAAAATAATCATAGAATTTTTAGAAAAATTGCAAGGTAGGGGAACTCTTGCATGCAACAGAGCATATCATGACCCCATGTGTAAAGAAGCAATGTTGCAAGTTGTTTTTTATTGCTATAAAAGGACGTGGAATTGCCAAATTATATACGGTGTGATTGGTTCGTCCGTCATAAAATACGCATTTTTATTTTGAAGTAAAATGGAAACCTGGAGTTACTGTTTTTTGGGAAATCATATAAATTAAACAGGTGGCGGCAAAAAAAAAGTTTATATACCGTTTTCAATTCCGTTTTTGCCGAATTAAAACTTTTTCTCTTTTCCAGTCATGTGTAGCCAGCGTCCGATATTATATCATATCTTTGCATTTTTTTCCCTATCAGATTTTTTTTCTTTCTGTCTTTCTGTTTTATAGCTTGTGTAGCATTCTTTTCTTTTTCTTTTTTCTAGTTTATCTGATCTTATTTCATCTTATTTTTGTGATTTCTCCACTATTATTAGAATTTGTTGAGTCATATTCATAACTATCTTGGCATAACAATCTATGGACGATTGTAGCGACAGCAGCCTGTATCCCTATCCACTATCACTGAGATTATCAAGAAATTTAAATAATGATAGTAATAATGATGATAAAAATGGGAATAAAGATAATAATAATAGTATTAATGATGATGATTGTAATAATGATGATAATAATAATATTGATAATAATAGAGATACCCGTTTATGAAATTGATTAAGCTGCCCATATATATTTATATATATGTATATATATAATATATATCACTACTATCATCATCATCATCATTAATACTATTATTATTTTTATTATTCCCATTATTATTAATATCATTATCATCATTATTTTAATTTGCGAATAATCTCAGTAAAACTGGATAAGGATACAAGTTGCTATCCAGAGTAACATAGCAAGATAGTTATGAATCTGACTGAACAAATTTTGATGATGGTAGGGAAATCTCAAAAAATAATTGTGTAGTTATAAAATGAAGTGAGATCAGATAAACTAAAAACAAAATCAGTTGAATGGTACATAAGATCACACACACACACACAGGAAGCCCAATGGAAAGAAAGAAAGAAAAAAAAAGAAACATGTACTCTAACACATGTCCATCCTTCCAAAACTGACACTTTATTGATAAGCTCCTTTCTCGGAAGCTTTCAAAATAAAGTGATATTTCCCTTTTTTCTCGCTCTTTTAATTCAATTTCCACTCTTCTTCATAGGCAGCGAAAGTGCTTTGTATCCGAGAAGGAGATCGCCAAGCGTGCGCCTCCGTTGCTGAAGAAGTACTGCGACGTGAAGAGGACGAGAGCGGCGCCACAACCACAGCCTGACGAAACAAGTGACTCACATGCAACCACCGATAGTGAATTTGTATATAGTTTGTAAAGTAAGGAAGTTGACGGTTAGCGGGAGAAACGTTATGGGAAAAGGGAGCTGTGGTTCGAATTTTGGTTTGAAGTTTGAAAGTTGACGGTTGAGTGGGAGAAACGTTGTGGAAAATGGGACTTTGATTTGAATTTTAGTTCGATTGGAGTGTGAAAGTTGTGGGAGAAAAGTTATTAAAAAGGGAGCTGTGATTTCAATTTTGGTTTGGTTGAAGTTTCAAATTTGATTGTTAGTGAGAGAAACGTTATGGAAAATGGAACTTTGATTTAAATTTTAGTTCAGTTGAAGTTTGAAAGTTGATAGTGGGAGAAACAGTATGAAAAATGAAACTTCGAGTTGAGTAGGAAAATATAACGAAAAAGGATTGAATTATTTTGTTAATTGACCTTTTTTCTAAGTTGACGGTTAGCGGGAGTAAAGTTAAGAAAAAAACGGAACTGGTTTTAGTTTTGCATTCTTTAAAGGGTAAGTTGAATGTAAAATTATGTGTAAAAGTGTTAACAGTGCACTGCTCAGATATATTTTTTTGTTTAGTTAAATTCTTTTCTTTCTTTTTTTTTTAAATATTCAGAGGGTTTATTTCATATCTTTGCAGAAGGCATTAGTTGATGTTATTTAAGTAGATTATTAGTTTGATTTAAAAGCTGCAAGTCGTTTTTGCCGAAAAGGTTTACAGATTCATTATTAGTTCTTACCGTGAATTGATGTATGCCGTGAAAAAGATGACAGATTCAGATTATTTCCTACCATGAAAGGATTTTTGCCTTAATTGTTGCCATGGGATGTATAGTTTTCAATAAAGTAGTCCGTGTCAGTTTGCTCTGTTATTTTGTTCTTCATTATGTGTGCAAAACAAAGTTGAGAATCTTTTGTTCGTCAGTTTTGAATGAAGGAAATTTTGCAACAAAAGTTATTCAGTGCGGAAGGAGACAAATTGCTATTCTTTGCTTTACCCATATAAACACAAGATTACAGTTTCACTACTTTCTACATTCTACACACTGTTCACTCCTTCTACTCTTGTCGTGTCCAAGGCCGCAGCAATATGTCATTTTTGCTTCACCTTCAGAGGAAAATAAGCTCTTCATATTCTTCCCTTCGTATTACTTTTATTTTGTTTTTATTATTACATAAGNTAGTAAAAATGATTATAATAATTAATAATAATAGATATAATAATAATAATTATAGATAAAGTAAGAAAAAATAATCATAGAATTTTAGAAAAATTTGCAAAGGTAGGGGAACTCTTGCATGCAACAGAGCATATCATGACCCCATGTGTAAAGAAGCAATGTTGCAAAGTTGTGTTTTTATTGCTAATAAAAGGACGTGGAATTGCCAAATTATATACGGTGTGATTGGTTCGTCCGTCATAAAATACGCATTTTTATTTTGAAGTAAAATGGAAACCTGGAGTTACTGTTTTTTTTTTGGGAAATCATATAAATTAAACAGGTGGCGGCAAAAAAAGTTAATATACCGTTTTCAATTCCGTTTTTGCCGAATTAAAACTTTTTCTCTTTTCCAGTCATGTGTAGCCAGCGTCCGATATTATATCATATCTTTGCATTTTTTTCCCTATCAGATTTTTTTTCTTTCTGTCTTTCTGTTTTATAGCTTGTGTTGCATTCTTTTCTTTTTTCTAGTTTATCTGATCTTATTTCATCTTATTTTTGTGATTTCTCCACTATTATTAGAATTTGTTGAGTCATATTCATAACTATCTTGGCATAACAATCTATGGACGATTGTAGCGACAGCAGCCTGTATCCCTATCCACTATCATTGAGATTATCAAGAAATTTAAATAATGATAGTAATAATGATGATAAAAATGGGAATAAAGATAATAATAATAGTATTAATGATGATGATGGTAATAATGATGCATAATAATAATATGATTAATAAAGAGATACCGTTTATGAAAATTGAGTTAACCTGCCACAGATATAGTGATATATTATAGTAGATATGTATATATATATTATATCCTACTTACGAGGAGATATGAAAGAGAGAGATAGATCGATGCAATCATGTCAAATGACTGAATTATTATTGATTATCTCATTCCCGATTATTTGAAATATCAATTATCATCATGTATTTGTAAATTTGAGCGAGAAGATAAATCTCAGTTAGAGAACTGGAATAGAGGTGATACAAGTATGCTTATCCAGCAGTAACATAGCAAGATAGTTATGAATATAGGACACATGGAACAAAAGATTTGATAGATTGACTAGTGAGAGAGAAGAGAAGAAAGAGAGAGTATTACTATCGAGAGAAGAGAAACTTGATGGTAGTTAGTAAGAATGAGAGTGAGAGATCAGATCAACTATATAAACAAAATCAGATGAGATGGTTACATAAGAGTAGTATTGTAGTAGATGAAACACAGAGAGAAGAAGGAAAAATAAAAATCACACACACATGAAGTCCAATGGAAAAAAGAAAGGAGAAAAAAAGATAACTATAACATGTAACGTAGAAAGACGAGCATATAGTAGGGTAGCAGCAATCCTTCCAAGAGAAGCTGAGACCACCCTTTGATCGAGGAAAGTAAGCTCCGGTTCTTACAGGAGAGCATTGTGAGTGAAGAGAGATGAGAAGAGTGGAGTATTTCTTCTTTTCTTTCTCTTTTAATTGCAATTGACCGAGCTAGACTGTCATTCGAGTGAGCGAGCGGAAAGATGCTGAGTATGAACGGAGAGAAAGGGAGAGTTCAGCCAAAGAGAGACGTAGCGCCTCCGTTGCTGAAGAAGTACTGCGACGTGAAGAGGACGAGAGCGGCGCCACAACCACAAAACGCTGAACGAAACAGAGAGTGACTCACATGCAGACACAGCGCGAGAGGTAGGAACTTTGTGAATATAGAGTTGATGGTAAGAGGAAGTTGACAGGTAGCGGAGAGAAACGTTATGGAGAGAAGGATTAGGCAGAGTAGTGCGTTCAAATTTCTGGAGAGTATTGAATAGAGTTTGGAAAGATGACGGTAGGAAGTGGAGGGAGAGGAGAAGAGAGAGAAGAACAGTATGTGGAGCGGAGAGGAGAAGAAGAATGGGAACATGAATAGTGATGAGAAGATTATTAGTGAGTGACGATTGGAGTATGAGAGGATATGGGAGGAAGCAGAGTATATGATGGAGAAGAGAGAGGTGTAATTAGAAAGAAGAGAGGAGACGAGGAGTTTCTAAGTATGTGGGTTATGGGATGAGGAGGTGATATGCGAGGAGAGAGTATGGAGGGATGGATGTAGGTGGAGAGAAGAACGATTATGATGAAAGAATGAGAACGTTTTCGGATCTTAAATTGATTAGTTTCGAGAGTGTGAAAGTTACATGATGATGTATGAGTAAGGATAGAGGAGGAGAGAGAGAACGAGAGATAGTGAGGAGAGAAAGTAGGAGAAAACGCATGCCGAGAGATATGAGAGTAGGAAGATATTGAAGTTAACAGAGAGAAAGAAAAGAAGAAGATGTGACGTGGAGTAGGATGAAGTAGATATACTTTTTTCTGAAGAGATTGAACGGATGTGTAATACGAAGAGAAACGAGTTACGGAAACAGAGAAGGAGCTGCTGATTTGGAATATATTTGTTATTAACGCGTTCTGTAGTATCTGACGGAGATGGGCGGTAGCGGGAGTCAACGTTTAAGAAAAACGGAACTGTGCGTGTATAGAGAGGATTTGCATTCTGATTAGAAGAGGATGTGAGAGAAGAGGCATGAGGAATGAGAGGTGAGAAGATGTGAGTGATTTAACGGGTATGTGTGGACGAGGTGCCAACTGCGTGTCAGAGATAGTAAGTGGATATTGGATTTTAGATGATAGAAGATTCTTTTCTTTCTTTTTTTTTAAATATCAGAGGCGTTTTTATTTCATATCTTTGCAGAAGGCATTAGTTGATGTTATTTAAGTAGATTATTAGTTTGATTTAAAAGCTGCAAGTCGTTTTTGCCGAAAAGGTTACAGATTCTTATTAGTTCTTACCGTGAATTGATGTATGCCGTGAAAAAGATGACAGATTCAGATTATTTCCTACCATGAAAGGATTTTTGCCTTAACTGTTGCCATGGAATGTATAGTTTTCAATAAAGTAGTCTGTGTCAGTTTGCTCTTTTATTTTGTTCTTCATTATGTGTGCAAAACAAAGTTGAGAATCTTTTGTTCGTCAGTTTTGAATGAAGGAAATTTTGCAACAAAAGTTATTCAGTGCGGAAAGAGACAAATTGCTATTCTTTGCTTTACCCATATAAACACAAGATTACAGTTTCACTACTTTCTACATTCTACACACTGTTCACTCCTTCTACTCTTGTCGTGTCCAAAGCAGCAGCAAATATGCCATTTTTGCTTCACCTTCAGAGGAAAATAAAGCTCTTCATATTCTTCCCTTCGTATTATTTTTTTTTTTATTATTATTACATAAGCCATACAAATGAAAGAGGGTTGTTATGGACTCGGGACTACATGACAACAACCCTAATGTACTTAATTCTCACTCGCATTGCCATCGAGGTCACGCAGCTTCTAAACCGTTTTGGAAATTCCTTTGATCTCCCGTATCCGATGCTTATCCCCGGAAAGATTTTACACTCGAAGGATACGACTAGTTGACGGGCACT
>NW_020869368.1:141557-149057 GCF_003789085.1 Penaeus vannamei | reverse complement strand
CTCAAATTTAGTACCATTGTTGTATTGGTGAAATTTTCATAAACCATATTAATTAAATATAGGCCTATTCTCACTGCATTTTGGTTAGCGTGATTTATAACGGTCGTTTAAGGCACGTGTTGAGTGTGTGCCAAATTTTAACTGTCATAGAAACGTTTTTAACCTTTAATATTTTATTCAATAAATAATAATGAACAGATGGCCTATCATTATGGAAATCTTAGCAATAAACATAATTTTCTAAACAAGCAATATTCTCAATTAACTTAATTCATATCCAAGGTTAACTCTACCCTCCCTTTTCCTACTAATTACAAATAAAAAATCATTATAATAAACAAAATAAACATATATGAGACGGAATTGAGACCCTTACACCCAGTCTATCGGTTCTTTCCATGATTTTTTCTAGGACATAAGCCAATCATTTCCCTACCTCTAATCTTTACAATTTCCCTCTCTTACTCTTCACTCTAATAATTAATTTCCTTCTCAATCAATCATTGATATCACAGGGACTGTCACCTATGATTAATTCCGTTGCTGTACCCACGGGCCATTAAAATAACGAAATAACCAACTTATAGGGACGGTCATCGTGACGTCACCAGAGCTGTCACGTGATCAATCGGAGGCAGTGGTGGGCAAAAACAACAAAATCCCACGATTCTGTCGCGAACATCGTCCCTTTTTTTCTCAATTTATATAAGATTCGCACCCTTTTTCACCCTTTTCTAAGAAACTTCGACATAGTAAACAGTTGCATTATTATTGGATGTGCAAATGGACAGCAAAAAGATTCAACTTCGAGTTTTAATTGTTTTCCGAAAGACCCCGAGAGAAGGAGGCTCTGGCTATCAATCGCAAGAACTTTGATCCTGCACCTAGGAGTGATGTAAGAGTTTGTGCTAATGGTACGTACGATAGCTTTTCTATAAAGATTCTCTAAAATTTAAACGGTTATGTTATATCGTCATAACTCTTTATAGGGGATGTATTTTCCTGTGGTTAGACATAGGCCTAGGCGGTGGTAGATGTGGGTGACTGGTTACTATTGAGTATCTTCTTTCACTTTAAGTTTCAGTTAATTTGATTTTAAAACTCCCTGAACAAAGGTCGTAAGACATTAAATGTGAACAAAATGAAGATAGTAAATCTAATGAGTGCTACACTGCCCTCTCAATAACTTCAGGTATTTGCTTAAATCTTTTCAAGATCATGACGAGTATTGCGTGGGAATATAACGTTAACCTTTTAGAAAAGTCTGGTGATAACGTCCGAAAAATATTAATAAACCCCTGTTTTGAGCAACTTTTCGAAAAACCAGGCCTAAAAGGCAAAGAGTGAGAAAGAAAGAATTTTACAAGTTCATGAGAATTTAATCCTACGACTACGAACCAGTCTTATTATAAGCAGTATTGAGTACTTACTTGTACCCTTCCAGAGATTTGTAGGCCTTTAATTCTTTTTATGTGTAAACCAGGTGTTCGTATAAAGGTCGGTCAATCAAACAATTAGTATGGCCCAGCAAATACAGATAGCTGTATTCTGATTTTTCTTATGTTGAATACCAAATTCCATTATCCTCTTTTGTTTCAAAACTTAAGAAAAATACTTGAAAGCTTCGAGTGATTTGTGTAACTACCCAGCGAGTGTATTAGGTAGAGATATATATCACCAAAACTAACTTGGGCCAACCATTGGGGCTTTCAGACCAGCCATCAGAGAGAGAAAAAAGATCTGGTAAGTTTTCTGTACCTTTAGAATACTTACGTTTTCCTTCATGACGTTTTTTTAGCAACTAAATCGGGAGATTTGTATTAGGTTGACATCGTTCTCACGGCTGATTCAGCGGTCATTGTTAATTCTTTGCCCACCAGTGTTGTGCGCGTTGTGTTTTTGTTTTGATGACCGTCCCTCTAAAAGTGTATGCACATGAGTGCGCGAGAATGCATTCATGTAAACACCTCCAATGTTTCTTCAAACAGCATCTTATCTTTACTATCTCACCAACACACGCAGTAGCTAAGAGACGACATAGCGCCCTTCCCCACCCCCACCTCCACCACCCTCCCTCACCTCCACCCACCCACCCTCACCCACCCACCCTCACCCAACAGCGTGCCAGCGCGCGACGGGCAATTAGGGAGAAAACCTCGCTGATAACATCTTCTTTAACCAGAACAATGGCGGAATCACCGGTCGTTACCAGCAGGCGGTCGGTGCTGGCGAAAAGAAAGTTTTTTTTTTATCTCTTGATCTTGTGATGTCTCGGATGATGAGCTGTTTTTTACTTGAAGAGGGATGGGTGTGTGTTTTTTTTTTTTTATTTTATTTTTTTTTTTTGATTCTTTTTAATTATAATCTCCCTTCTCTTTTCCTTTTTTTCTTTTTCGTTTGTCAGAGAGAGAGGGGAGAGAGAGAGAGAGAGAGAGAGAGAGAGAGAGAGAGAGAGAGAGAGAGAGAAGAGAGAGAGAGAGAGAGAGAAGAGAGAGAGAGAGAGAGGGGGGGGGGGAGAAAGGGAGAGATAGATATACAGAAACAAACAAATCTTTATAAAGAATGAAAATAATATTAGTCATCATAAAGCTATGTACTTTCTATACAACTTAAAAGATATATATCATAATCACAATAATCTTTGCCTTTAGTTTCTAATCTATATATTTATCTATTTCATAAGATATAACCCAAAGCAGAATTGTCATTTCAGCTACCTCTTGAATGCCAACAGAGGCACATAACTAACGTTCTAGAAATACGCTGTTAAAACCACCTTTTTTACTAATTAAATTTCAGTGCTCACAAAATATGCATGGTAGAATTTCCCTTCATAAAGATCGTAATTTCACAGGCTAATAATGTAGCAAAGGTACGAATGAAAAAAAAAAAAAAAATCTTCAGTGTAAAAAGATATTCATTCTCACCCATACCTTTTCTGCATTTGTCTCAATGACCACCGTTCAGGCTAATAATTTTTTTTTTGTCATTGTGGGCATCTCGAGGGGCCTTTCGTGNCTCTATTTACCATCCTATCTATCTCTACTCTTCCTCCTTTCTATCTTCCCCCCTCCCTCTCTCCCTCCTTCTTATTCTATTTCTACTTTTAGATTTACTCTGGTGTGCGATGTGTGTGTACGCTGTCGCGCTCGTAAAAAAGAGAGAGAGAGAGAGGAAGAGAGAGAGACAGAGAGAGGAGAAAGATGGAAGAGGAGAGGAAGAGAGACAGAGAGAGAGAGAGAGAGAAGAGAGAAGAGAAGAGAGAGAGAGAGAGAGAGAGACGAGAGAAGAAGAGAGAGAGAGAGAGAGAGAGAAGAGATGAGAGAGAGAAGAGAGAGAAGAGAGAGAAGAGAGAGAGAGAGAGAGAGAGAGTATGTGCGTGCGTGGTTGTTTGTGTGTGTGTTGAGTGAGTGAGTGTGTGTGCGTGTGTGAGTTACCAACAACTACAGAAAAAAATACGAAGAATATTTAATTTACGTATAAGCGAACATACATCAAAAGAATATATTAATGATTAACATCCAGAAAGTATATTAATACTGAGTGAGTCGACATTTAATGTATGTTAGTCATCAACATGAAAATTTAAAGCATTTGAATATAAAGTATAATGACACTGATTATAACAGTTAGAATGACATTATTAATAAAAAATGATGTTGGTATCACAACAATAACAGTGATAATAATGATAATAACAATGATAATCTTACACATGATAACAATGATAATAATGATAATAATTGATGATGATAACAGTAATTATGCTAATAATAGTAATTACAACGATAACAGTAATAACATTAATAATGATAAAAATGGTAGTAGTAGTATTGCTAATATTGATATTGATAATAATAATAATAAATAAAATTAATAATAATAATAATAATAAAATAATAATAATAATAAATATAATAAATAAAATAAATAAATAATAAATAAAATAAAAAATAAATAAATGATAAATGAATAGATAATAGAAAAATAATGATAGATAAATAATAAATAAATAATATAAAATAATTAATAAATAAATAATGAATAAATAAAAATAATTAAATATTAAAAAACAACAATAAATAGATAATAAATAATAGATATAATAATAATAAATAATAAATAAATGAATAAATAATAAAAAATGAATAAATAATAGATAATAAAATGATAAATAAATAATAAATAATAAATGATAAACAAATAATAAATAATAATAAATATATAGATAATAAATAATAAAAAATAATTGATGAATAAATAGTTAAAAAATAAATAAATAATAGATAAATAATCGATCGAAAGCGTGTGGTTATTTTTATCCATTATTTCTGTTTGGGTCGTTTATTTCTTATTATTAAAAAGGGTAAAGGATCTCAATACATATAAGGAAATACTGGGATTCCAAAAGAAGACATAGTTAACACTAGTAAGGAGAATAAATCGATTTTTTTTCTCTCTCTTTTTTAAGGAAATAAAATCGAACAGAAAACGGGACTTGTCAAAGAAAACGGAGACGTTCCCATTTTTTCTTATTTTTATCGTAATTTTCCTCATCCTCTGTTTATTCTTTCTTCCTGTTTCTTCTTTCTCTTCCTGTTCCTTCTTTCTCTTCCTGTTTCTTCTTTCTCCTCCTGTTTGTTCCTCTTCCACTTGAATCAAGCAGAAAAGAAGAAAATATGGGAGAATTAGAATAAGTAGGACGAGATAAAGCTGAATAATAATAATATAATAATAATGATAATAAAATAATAATGATAATAATAATAATAATAATAATAATAATAACATAAATAATAATAATAAAATAATAATAATGATAATAATAATAATAATAATAATGATAATAAAATAATAATAATAATAATAATAATAATAATATAATAATTAATAAAATAATAATAATAATGATGATGATAATAATAATAACAATAATAATAATAATGATAATAAAGAATCAGAAAGAATTAGATAACGAATAAACAAGAAGAAACAAGAAATGATAAAAGATAAAATAAAAGAAGGAAACAGAAGAAAGAAACATATTGCAAAGAGAAAGATGAAGAAGATGGGAAAAAGGAGGGTGATAAAGATGAATAACAATAAATAATAAGAGACGAGAGGAATAAGAAAGAATTGGATGAAGATGAAGAATAACAATAACAAGGCAGATGAATAAAGAAGAGATGAATAAATGAAAAAAGGAAAAAGAAGAAGAAGAAGAGGAGGATAAGGATGAAAAAAATAAGAATAAAAGAAGAAGAAGAGAAGGGAGTAGGAGTAGGAAGAAGAAGAAAAAAAGAAAAAAATAAAAAAAAAGAAAGAAGAGGAGAAAGAGAAGAAGAGAGAAGGGGGAAGAAGAAGAAGAGTAGGAAGAAGGAAGAAAAAGAGAAGAAGAGAAGGGGAAGAAGAAGAAGAGTAGGAGGAGGAAGAAGAAAAAGAAGAAGAAGAGAAGGAGGAAGAAGAAGAGTAGGAGGAGAAGAAGAAGAAGAAAAGAAGGAGGAAGAAGAAAAGTAGAGGAAGAAGAAGAAGAAAAAAAAGAATAAAGAAAAAGAAGAAAAAAAATAAAGAAAAAGAAGAATAAAAAGAAAGAAAAAAACAGAAGAAGAAAGTGAAAGAGAAGTGAATGAAAGAACAAGAACAAGGAGGTAATAACAGGTTCAACCATAGACTTGTCTCGATATAACACCAAGTAGAACAAAACCTGTTCTCCAAGGGCGGAACATGTTACGACTTTTTTTTGTTATTTGATATCAAATGGTTGTGTTGTGGGCAATGTAATGCTGTTTTTAACTTTATTGTATTGTTGTTGTTGTTGTTGTTATTGTTTATTGTTGTTGTTGTTATTGTTTTTTGTTGTTGTTGTTTTTGTTGTTGTTGTTGTGTTATTGTTATTGTTGTTTTGTTGTTATGTTTATTGTTGTTGTTGTTGAGGATGATGATGTTGTTGTTGTTTTTGTTGATGATGATGAGGATTTGTTTGTTGTTGTTGTTGTTGTTGTTGTTGATGATGAGGATTTGTTTGATATCAAATGGTTGTGTTGTGGACAATGTAATGCTGTTTTTATCCTTATTGTTGTTGTTATTGGGGTTGATTACTGTTTTGGTTGTTGTTGTTGTTGTTGTTTTTTGTTTGTTTGTATCTACGGTGAGGATGATGTGTATTTTTTGTTTATCTATTTACTTATTTATATATTTTCACTTTTTTATTTATATATTATCACCTTCTCAGACAGTTAAAAAAAGTTTGGTATACAGTTAGACAGTAAGGTAGATGCGAAGACAGTCTGTTAATTAGACAGCAGGTGATTGGACAGTCAGGCATTCACTCAACCAGTCAACGATTCAGTCACACATCGGACAGTCATGCAAGCATACAGTCAGACGGGTTACACGGTCAGGCAAGCAGTCAGACACTCAGATATTCAAGCAGTTATACATTTTATCGAAAAGTCAGTCAAGAGTGTTGCTGACAGTCGGGTATGCAGTCAAGCAAGCAGCCACAAAGTCAGGTGTGCAGTTAGACAGTCAGCCGAGGAAGCAGACAGACAGTCAGCCAAGCAACAGTCAGCCAAGCAAGCAGTCAGCCAAGCAAGCAGTCACAAAGTCAGCCAAGCAAGCAGACAGAGTCAGTAAGCAAGCAGTCACAAAGTCAGAAGTCAGTCAGCCAAGCAAGCAAGTCACAAAGTCAGCCAGCAAGCAGTCAAGCAGTCAGCCAAGCAAGCAGTCACAAAGTACCAAGCAAGCAGTCACCAAGCAAGCAGTCACAAAGTCAGCCAAGCAAGCAGTCACAAAGTCAGGCCAAGTAAGCAGTCAGCACAAAGCAGCCAAGCAAGCAGTCAGCAAGTCAGCAAGCAAGCAGTCACAAAGTAGCAAGCAAGCAAGCAGTCAGCCAAGCAAGCAGTCACAAAGTCAGCAAGCAGCAAGCAAGCAGTCACAAAGTCAGCCAAGCAAGCAGTCACAAAGTCAGCCAAGCAAGCAGTCAC
This sequence comes from Penaeus vannamei, assembly GCF_003789085.1. Classification (NCBI taxonomy): domain Eukaryota; kingdom Metazoa; phylum Arthropoda; class Malacostraca; order Decapoda; family Penaeidae; genus Penaeus; species Penaeus vannamei. The sequence continues at coordinate 142,071 of NW_020869368.1, read as the reverse complement.
AAAGTCAGCCAAGCAAGCAGTCACAAAGTCACAAGCAAGCAGTCACAAAGTCAGCCAAGCAAGCAGTCACAAGTCAGCCAAGCAAGCAAGCACAAAGTCAGCCAAGCAAGCAGGCACAAAAGTCAGCCAAGCAAGCAGTCAGCCAAGCAAAGCAGCACAAAGTCAAGCAAGCAAAGTCACAAAAGTCAGCCAACAAGCAGGCACAAAGTCAGCCAAGCAAAAGCAGTCACAAAAGTCAAGCAAGCAAGCCAGTCAGCCAAGCAAGCAAACAAAGTCAGCCAAGCAAGCAAGGCAGCCAAAGTCAGCCAAGCAAGCAGTCACAAAGTCAGCCAAGCAAGCAGTCAGTCAGCAAAAGCCAGAAAGTCAGCCAGCAAGCAGTCACAAAAGTCAGCCAAGCAAGCAGTCAGCCAAGCAAGCAGTCAGCCAAGCAAGCAGTCACAAAGTCAGCCAAGCAAGCAGCAGTCAGCCAAGCAAGCAGTCAGCCAAGCAGCAAGCACAAAGTCAGCCAAGCAAG
>NW_020869368.1:115868-128960 GCF_003789085.1 Penaeus vannamei | reverse complement strand
GGCAGCTGGTGTTTGATGCTGGAGTGGTTTATGAGAGCTGAGTATTTTTAGGTATAGAATTACGTATGTGTGTGGTATGTTGTCTGAAATGATGTGATATCGTGTTGTCGTCTGAAATTGTTGTATTGGGCTCGGGTAATTGGTTAGAATCACCTTTGAATTTGTTGGATATTTTTTTTAATAAGGTTTGAATTGGAGTAGACAATAACACACAAAGTCTCAAGCTCACGTCGCTGTGTGTGCTTAGTTGTGTTTGAGGGTGTGTCTCGTTAGCCGTTAACGTTTGTATTGATGTGTGATAGTGTGTGTGTGGTGGTGTGTTGTTCGCTGTTTGTGGTATGTGTGTCCAGTATTTATTACGTGACGTGTTTTCGTATAAAGTTATGTGCTTCGCTCGACTCATTAGCACTACATGTATGCCATATTGTGATAGGTGTAGTAAGTCTATTAGTGTTATATATATAGTGTTAATGGTGTGTGTGTATATGTTAGCGTTAGTGTGTCTGTATGATTAATATATAATTTATATATTATATTATAATTATATATATATATATATATATATATATTATATAATATATATATAGCATATGTTCTGTATATTATGCATATATTAAAATGTATAATTTATGTATGTTACATAGATTTATTACACATATTTTATAAAATATATCATTATAACACCATCATAATATTATATTATATCTACGCAACTAATGGTACTAGTATTATGTAAATACATATATAATATGATACACATTATTAGTATATTAATATAATATACTATATATATTTATATATATATATAGAATTTATATATATATATATATTAATTAATAATATATATATATACTATATTAAAATTACATATAATTATAAATATTATTATTGTGTGTGTGTGTGTGTGTGTGTGTGTGTGTGCTGGTTATTATAGTTAATAGATGATGTGTTGTGTTGATGTGTATTATGTCTATTTATAGGGGGGATTTGTGAGTAGGGTTTTTTTGTGTGTGGTGTTAGTGTGTGATAGTGTGTGTAGTGTTTTGTGGTTAGTGTATGTAGTTAGTATAGTAGTGTTTTAGATGTGAAGTGTATGTGTGGTGTATTACAGGTGCTAGATTACAGTCGCTCACGTAGATGCACAAGTCACATCACGATCGCGTGTGTGGTCTGTATACATCATAACACACACTACACACACACACATCACATATATACACACTATACACACACTACACACATAAAACACGACACTCAACCACACACAATTCGGGCACACTGGGGAAAAAGTTATAAGATATTCATTTGGAAATCTCTTTACCAGAAATAATCCAAAAGCATATATATATTATATTCCACTAATGAATCATATATTTAATAATCAAATTAGTGAATATATATATAATACATACATATATATTATATATATATATTTATTAATAATATTTTTTAATTATATCAATATACTTTAAATACATATATAATAATTATTATATTATCTGTATTATTGTATGTGATTATATTAAAATATATATTAATATATTTATGTAAAATATATACATATTAAATGTATATTATATATTAATATGTATATATATATACAATATGTATACATAATATCATACATATTAATATATTTATAATATATTATATATATATATTATATATATTATATATATATATATATTTAATATAATTATTAATTAAATACATATATAATATATATATATATATATAATATATATATATATATATATATATATATATATATATATATATATATATGTTATGTATTATCTATCTATACACACACACACACACACACACACACACACATACAGTATATATATCACACACACCCACATCAACATATATAGCAATATATAACTAAATTACATAATGTGATATATATTATATTAAATATCACACTCACATAAACTAATAATTCACATTACACATCAGCACATCAATATATATTATATTAGTATATATATTACAGTATGTATGTATAATATCACAAAATAATTAATATATATTATTACTATTAATATATATATATATAATTAATAATATATATAATATATTTATATATATAGTTTATAATATTATGTATTATGTATATGTATTAATATAGTTATATATTGATATGAATAGTAGGGATAGTAGAGAGAGAGAGAGAGAGAGAGAGAGGAGATGAAGATAAGAGAGATAGAGAGATGATTGATATAACATAGTGATATTGTAATATTTGCTATATGTATAAGATATGACAATATAGGGAGGAAAACTTGGTGTTGGTCATATTGTAATAGATTGAAATATATAGACTAAGGGTATATGTCATACCTTAATAAAAAAGTTATTAAATAATAATATTAACATATTAGTATTATATTAATATGTATATATATATATATTATATATATATATTATTAACATATATATATGATATATGCATATATATATATATATATATAATATATAATATTAATATAATAATATATATATAATATATATATAATTAATAATATCTTTTATATATATATATATTAGTTGCATATAATGAAACTTATTACCATGAGTTGACAAACATGTAGAAATAAGGGTATGAAATGAGACTGCGATTATATCATTTCAATGATGTTATATAATGGAGAATAGATTTTGATAATTATTGTAATACCGGTTTTCGATTACGTCTTCATCATACGAATAATTAACTATTAACAATATATATATAAAATATATAATACACTAAGCAAGCATATATATATAACATAGGAGTGACTCGGTAGATTAACTAATACTTGACGAATTGTGACACTATATCTAAATAGCATACTTCGCGGATATTACAGTCGTCAGGTGATCTATACTAATGCTTCCTATGTACAGTATATATGTCTATGTATTTCTCTCACTATGTATGTATTTCTGATGAAGTAAGTAATTAACGAAACCTGAGTATAATATAATATCAATCTCTTTTAGTAAATAGATAAATATATTCCAGTATCTCATTCATACTACATATACCTTTTATTCATACTCATAACTATTTAATTATATCAGATTAAGTATATATATATATATATATATATTATTATATATATATATATTATATTAAATATATTATACTATTATATATATATATATATAATATGTTGTGTTATATGGGTAACTATGATGTTGTATTTATGTATGTGTGTGTGATTGTTTGGGGTATGCGTGTTGTTGTGTCGTCTGAGCATAGGTGTAGTGGCTGTTTGTGTTGTGTAGTTGCTTGACGAAGGTGTAGTTGCCAGTGTTCTGGTAAGTCGCTGTTAATATCCTGGTATGGGGTATGGAGTTAGGGGGGGGGGCAAGCCAGCATCTCCAGCACAGCAGTTCCCTGAGGGCAAATACTAGGGGTCATTACGGCGCAAATTATTAATAACGTCCTTTCTCTTATATAGTATACCTATTATAGTCTACCCCTTCGCCACATATCCTCACCTTATGACTATATTATCTATATCAGATGTCAAATGGATCTTTATATTTACTTAATACTATTAATACAGTCGCTTATCACTTATTTATCCCAGCATTTACCGTCGTTAATATTAAACCATTCAAGTCATAAACCTAATTTATGGCAGCGATTTACCGAGTCGGTTGTTTTCTTAAGGTGATATGTATAATTATTATTGAGATATCATTTAATGATATGATTTCTGGGCCTAATGCTATCTACACTTATATTACTTATAATATATTTATATATCATATATAATATATAATATAGATACTCTCAACTTAATTCTCTCTACTATGATATCAGTATATAATTTTATTTAGATAGTATCTTACCTAATATCTATTATATTCCTTTATAGCTATTATTGTTCTCTCTAATATAGTATATATAACTATAGTGTACTCTGTATATATATATACGATCTATATATATATACTATATATCTATTCTATAATCTCAAATATATATATACTCTATATATATATATCTTCACTTATATTATATTAAATATAATTATACTTATTGATCTATCGTAGTCATAGTCCTCAATCTACTACTCTATATCATTATTAATATTATAATATAATATAATATATTACATATACATATTAGTAAGATTAATATATAATAATATTAAAATATATAATAATTAATGTAATATATATAATTGTGTGTGTGTAGTGTGTGTGGTTGTGTGTCGTGTTGGTGTGTTTTGTGTTTAGCGGTTGTAGTGACAAGCGAATGTTGGGTAGGGAGTAATTAGTAGATAACTATGGTTATAACATATAATAATTAATAATCACCCTTTGTCAAATGGCGTGGTCCTGGCCCTCGGATATCTGCATGCAGATATATGAAGTGCTGGTGCTAAAGATTGTGTTTTCCCCGGATATTGAAGGTTGAAATGCTTGACAAGTGAATTAAGATAAATGTAAATCCATATGTTTTATTCCATTGTGGTAATTCATCCCAATATCTATTTATATTGGTTTTGCTTACTTATTATCTTCTTTTCTTACCAAAAGTAAAGCATGATAAAGGAAAATCGAGAAAAGGGACGAATCCATACTTAATGTCCAAGCAAATAATGGAAAGATACCAAGGGAATGGAAGGTGAATGTTTGATTCCGTCTCCAGTTTGTTTTGATTATGTTCATTGTAATAATTCCTAATTTATAATTAGTAAGACGCATGGCCGTAGAAGTAGAATTCAATTGTTACTTGTTTTTCTTATAGTGTTCATATTACATGTTTACATTGTGATATAGCACCCAATGTACAAATATTTGTGTATAGATTAAAACATAATTGACTGGAACTGTTTCTATGACCGTGATTGCTTTGTAAACACTAAAACGGAATAAAAATCAAGATCACCAACAGATCGAGACCCTTTAAAGTCCATAGCATAATATCATATTAAAATTAGGAGTCAGAATTGGAGATTTCTTGATGTTATCTTCAGATCCAAACCCCCAGGTGGTGGCAAGGGACGCACAAAATGAATCATTAATCAACTGTATATAGAAATGATTCTGAAAAACTGGAAAAAAGTAACTTGTATATTTTTAATTTGTATGTACACACAAAGACACATAGATATATATTATATATATATATATATATTATATATATATATATAATATATATATTTATATATTAATATATATATATATATAATATAAATATATATATATAAGTTATACATACATACATACATGAATAATATATTGTGTGTATGTATGTAGGCGCATACATGTGTATGTTTACACACACATCACCCCACAGATTAACCATGATTATAAAGTAGAAAATGTGAGTCCAGGGCGTGCAATGCAAAAATCTTCCCTCATAGCGCAATTTCATTCCCACTGGCACGTAATTTACATGAGCTACGTAAGTTAGCCCAGACGGCGCAATGAGGAACTTGCTGACGTGTCGATCTGTTGACTCTAACTTCGTCATGAGACTAATTTCTTGATGATGCTGTTAGGTGGTCACCCAAGACCAGGGTATCCGGAGTAGGAAGGAAATTTACAGAGGCATTATATAATTGGGTGTTGCTCTTCTCTTCCTGTAAAATCTGGTAATGTATCGTTTCACAGTTCACTATATTCTGCACGTAGCTATTGAAGAAAGTGACACTTTAACTTCTTTGCACACTTACAACACACACANTATGTATATATATATATATATATATATAATTTTATAAATATATATATATTATATTATAATATATAATAATATACACACATTATATATAATATAATACATACATATATATATATATATATATATATATATATAAATATATATATATATGTATTATATATATATATTTATATATATATTTATATTATATATATATATATATATTGAATAGAAAAACACACTACCGTGTTGATTAACTATGGAGAAAACCCACTAATGCACAACTAGATTTATTGATGAAAGTGAGACAACAGTTCGGATCGGTCCTCGATCCACTTCAAGACCCGAAGATGGAATCGAGACGATTCGAACTGTTGTCTCACTTTCACAAATAATCTAGTTGTGCTTGTGGGTTTTCTAAACCCCACACACCACCACACCAACACACACACACACAACACACACACACACATAATAATATTATAATATATATATATATTATTATATATATATATATAATATATATATATATATATAATATGTATATATATATATTATATATATAATATATGTATAATATATATATATATATATATATATATAATCATATATATACATATATATACATATATATATATATATATATAATATATATATATATATTATATATATATTATATATATATATATATAACTTTGTCGGCTTCCATATATTTTCTTTTTACTTCGCGTTTTTTTTATTGTTCTTTTTATAATTACCTCGAATAGACCACAAATTAGATTTTTTGTGAAACGAAGTTCAAGATATCAGGTAAGAGATTGGACGGTATATCAGTATGTATTTGAAAAGAAAAGTCTCTTTTCTCTCTCTCACTCACTCTCTCGTTCTTGTATTTTTTCTCTTCTCTGTTCTTTGTATCTTTCTCGTCTCTTCTCTTTTCTCTCTCCTCACTCACTCTCTCTGTCCTCTTTGTTATCTCTCTCTCTCTCTTTCTCTGCTTCTCTCTTCACGGGAGTTCCGTTTTTTGTTGATGTAAACAAGTTTTTGGATCGGATACTCTATTTTTTCCTAATTTTGCGAAGATTATCAGGCCCAGTGTTCCCTGTGCGATGTTGAGCGCTGCCCATGCATGAGTGATGAAATAAGACGATGCAACGACAATTGGCCCCCTTGAGTCTCGCAGTTAGTATGAGTTTGGCGCCTATGTTGCAGGCCGACATTAGGCTAGAACTCCGCGCACCAAGCGCACTATGGAGCATGATTCCAAGTACAAACACACCCTCGTCTCTGCTGCTAAGACATTCAAGCGTGGGAAGCTCTTGCGGGATCACAGTGCCCCTGACAAACCTTTACCTCGCCTTCTCTCAAGCTATGCTGTCATGACTAAACTGCCCTTTCCCGCATTTGATCCCCCAGATAATATGTCAAACTTATCTTCAGAGAATTAGCAACGACGTTAAAATTCGCTGGCTGTCTGATGGTCCACCAAAGCTTTACTGCCTTCGATCGCTGAACTGCTGAAGTAAAGAGTCTTGCTGTTACACCACATCCCACAACTACATTGTTTAATTTCTTATCCTTTATTTCAGTTCAGGACATCGAATTGGACCAGCCCTGTAATTCCTTTTCTATTATCTTATAATCACTACCCCCACTACAACATTCTGACCCTTGTCCTGCAAAGAAAGCAGGTGTACAAATCATTCTCTATCGCTAAATCTCAACCACCTGAACTCCCTCAACGGCTTATTGCAATAAAATCAGGGAACGATATACCGTCACTTCCACCTTCTCACTCCACTCCGTTGTAATAGCGCAGGATGAAAGATGAACACACGGAGGCTTCAATGCTGGGGTTTGCGGCCACATATCGAGCGATACTGCTCTCCTCAGATAAAAATGTGCATTGAGGTTGCGCTGCTGAGGCCATACAACAAGGAGACTATTCTACAGAGCACCCGCCCAGCACACCACGCAGCTGTTTAGCTCCACTTTCAGCATCAGACACATCACCACTGTAAAACAACATCGAGTGGAAATGCCTCGTAAGTCACATGCCAGGATGTTTTAATGTCTACGGCATGTTGTGCCAAAGACAGTCTCCAGCATTGCCCTGCCTCAGTATCCATCCACTCAAAACTGCTACACTGCCACTCCACACTCCACAACATTTACTCTGCTCATGCTGATTCAGAAGTTGTTGAATTATCAAACATAATAATCTCCATCTGGAGTGCCTTGCCAGATTACGCCCGTTTTTGATGACAACTTGGTTAGTCAGCAGCTACTACTACTTAGTACTCATTCCAGCTAGTTGAAGTCCCACCAAAGTGTAATCAACTCTGTCACAATCACTCACTGAAAAGCGTCGAATTTTGTTGCCTCTACCTTGAAACAACAACAGCACCTACTGGCAATGCACGCAGTTATACCTCATCCCCTCGCCCGAAAGCAAAGGGTAAACTTCAGAAATCAATGCTTTATATATTCATGCAATACCTTCGATCCAGACAACTCCAAACTCAATTAAGAGCCTACACATTGCCATCCACACACATTATATTAATTCAGAAGCATTTATACTAGATCATGCTCCATGCAAGAGACTTCGGCACCCTCCTACTGGCTATGTCTCATATGCTAACATCATCAACAATCTCATCATCTAATTCAATTCGTCCATGCCTCATCAAGTTCTATCTGTGCTCTATAAATGTTTGACATGACTTTCAGCTTTTTGAGGTCACAGTGGAGATAAGTCAACTCGATTGTGCATGTTGTACTTGCCCTGGCGTGATTAAGCCTCCCAGCCTTTCCGAACGACCTACAGATCTATGGGATAGTCTACATGTGACTTCATTCAATACACCCACCTGTCTTGATGACATTTTCCTACTCCAAATAACGTGCCGCCCTACTTAACTACAGTCCGAAGCCAGATCACCAGAAGAGAGACTCACCCACTGGAACACGGAGGAGGAGCCACACCACGTATTCGCGAGAGGTCCGTGATCACATTAATAACATACGGATCTTGTGCGTCTCAGGTCAGATGTAGTTATCCTTCTCCTTCTCGGACAATTGGCCCTTTGGCTGCCAGTACTCCTGCAACACAAATTCTCTTCCCCTCAACAGTGCCCGCATTCTCCGTTCACCAGTACTGCCCCACATATGTCTCATACATTACCAGCCTCCTTCCCACATTTGACTTACACATGATATTTTTTACCAGTATGTTACTAAACCTCGATCTGTGATTCATTCCTGGAAGTTTGACCATCGCATCATCCAAGCACAAAGGAAAGCAACAGAAGCTGGTCTCACTTTCCAGAGGCAACCTACACCGGAATATCTACACCAGTACCAGATATCAAGAGATGATTTGATTGCCCTCCAGAAGTGTGTCTTTACAGACTCAATGGAAAAAATGTACAGATAGTATCATCCATCACACCAGCATTGGGACCATGTGGCACCTCTTAAACAAGATTGATAAGAAAAAGACCCAATGGAGTCCTTCACCACAGCCCACATGAATATGCCCAAGATCTCATTACTACTTGGTCTGCCTAGTCAAAAACTTGCAGTCTTCCCATTCACATACAAGAGGCATAAGATACAAGATACAAGAGGATGAATTGCGACGTGCTCTTGTAGGAATGAAGTTGACTGCCCCTGGGGATGATGGGTTAATATCAAGTGCTTCGCCTTCTCAGAAGTTCCCAGGAAATCAATGCTACAACTCTAAATCTTTTGTTTACACCAGGGGTATGTGCCTCCTGCCTGGACCTGTAGCACAATCGTACCAATCCCAAAGCCTGGTACTGCAAATTCAGGCCTATCTCTCTCACTTCCTGCTTTAGCAAAGTGCTTGAACGCATCATTCTTGCTCGGCTCATGCATCGCCTTCAGGATACACCATCTCCAAGACTTTATGGTTTTCTTCCACAACGAAGTACACATCACTCTTTAATGGAGCTCTACACTCGCCTCTCCCCCACAAGTGTGGTTGCCTTCCTTGAACTCAAAAGTGTATTTGATATTGCCAGCAGGGAAATAATACTCGACCAGCTAGTAGATTTTGGTGTTAAGGGAAACCTCTTGAGGTGGGTACGAGGTTATCTCTCCAACAGAATCTCACGTGTCCTTTTCAAGGGTGTGTGTAGTTCCTACGAGCGATTTGAACTTGGCACTCCACAGGGTGGTGTTCTAAGCCCTTTCCTGTTTAATATCCTAATACACCGCTTACTTTCTTTACTCCCTACCATTCCCGGAACTACAGTTACCTGCTATGCCGATGACATCTGCATCCATTCTACTTCACCTCAAGATCTTCAGACACTCCTCCATCCTTTCTATGCATCTTCTACTGCTTGTGGTCTCATCATTTCCCCAGAAAAGAGTTAAAAGTCTTCTCTCATTCCGCACCTTAGACTCTGATGAATTCACTGTGGGTCGGAATGTTATCCCTCACTGCACTGTACTAAAGTGCCCTAGTCAGAATCACACCTGCCATACCTGCAAGACAACGAGTTCACCCCATCATTAAACACTTCCTTGACGTCTACAGCAACGCTTTATCCCTATCAAGTGGCTCGCAAACAATGCTACAGGTGTTTCCATCCCATTAGCGAGGACTCTATTTATTATTTCTTCGATCTGTTGTTGACTACCTGTCCACAGCCCTTTGTCAACTTTCAAGGAACGCCTTAGAGCCTCTTGAAAAATTTCAGAATCGGGTAATGAGGATTTATACTAGGATGCCCCCTCTCCACCCGGATAGTTAATATGCAAACTGAACTGAACTTGCCACCACTTGTTGAATTTACACAAATGTTACATATTTCTCTGTTAAGTGCCTTCATTTCCCTTATCTTGCACCAAACTTTGCTGCTGCCATCAGGACATCGCTTGCCCCAGATGCACCCAGACCCCCACTTCGACCAGGGGGATGCAATCTTATGAAAGGTGGTGTGTGACAAACTTCAAGACCTAAATGTTAAAGCCCCAGCACCTGCAGCTGTCCCTGAATTACCTCCATGGCGAGTTCCCCATCCAGCTGTCACATACACATCGACCTCCAAAAGCGACCCTCCTCTCCTACAGAAACAATTGGCCCTGGAGACCATCGCGTGTGTCTACGTTAGTCCCCGCCGCGCACCATATCTATGTTGACGGCTCATTGCAGGCAGATGGGAGTGCAGCTTGTGCCATATTCTCCCCCACCATGCAGCCGCCTGTGGGTAACGAATGGCTTGGCCGCAGGCTACCTGATTCTTCAAGCTCTACCTTTTGTGAACTTAACGGCCTTCTAGACGCAGTAACTCTTATTGTTCAAAGAAAAGTGAATGGTGTGATAATCTGTGATTCCAAATCAGCACTTCTTGCACTCTCCTCTCCAAGACCTGTTTGCGCCCGTGTTGTTCAGGAAATAAGGTATCAACTCGCCATCGCCCATGATAGCTCCCTCATCGCATCTTTGGTGTGGACACCATCTCATATCGGTCTTGCTGGTAATGACACTGTTGATTGCCTCGCCAAGGCTGCCTGCGCATTGGACTTGGACGACGCGAATGCTGCACCCTCCCTCCAGTGCTATAAGAAAATCAAATACTCTGCCGCTCATAATGTGACAGTGCTTCGTAGGGATGCAGAGCGGGCTAGCAGTGTTTCGATACAGCACCATGACCACTTTCTTCATTATCGTTATAAATATCGTCGTCGGGAACTCATGGTGCGTAGACACAATGTTGTGAGTGCTAGGCCTACGGTTGGGCTACCGGCCAGTGTGGCAGGTCTCCCATGCAGAGGATGTGCCTCACTATTCCCCTTGTAAACTGTGCAACACTCCTAATGCCAATACTCTTGACCTTCAGTGCCCCACAGTGTTAAACTTGCTACCAAGAGATCAGGATCTGATTCAAATCTGTTCCCATTTGCTTGCGGATGACACATTAGATTTGATTCTCACTCGCCATCCACACTTTGGTGGGTGTCAGTTGTATGTCTGTTTACTTTTGTCCTATTGTGCTTGTGTCTGTGTGCCCCCTGTGTGCCCTGCGAGACGCGAATGTTTTGTACTTAGTTTTACGCTGTAATTGTTACTAGGCTTGTCGCCTTCGGGAGTAATAAAATTATCAAATAATGAATAATCCCTCTCTCTCTCTCTCTCTCTCTCTCTCTCTCTCTCTCTCTCTCTCTCTCTCTCTCTCTCTCTCCTCTTCTTCTCTCTCTCTCTCTCTCTCTCTCTCTCTCTCTCTCACCACTCCCCCTCTCTTTCCACTCACCCTCTTATCTGTTTCTCTCTCACTCTTTCTTTCTCTACCCCCTTTCTCTCTCCACTCGTATGTATATACAAAACATATACTAATAATAATCAACAAATTTAGAATGACTCTGGTTTATAAAATTTATTGTAAATAAGAAAAAACTGACGTTTAAATCTAACTCAATGAAATCTACCGTCAGTGTATAAAATATTAAGTGAAAAATATTTTGTGGACAAGGAGCGAGAGTGTGAGAGTGATGGTTGACAGATAGGTAATAGGTAAAGATGTATCTAATAGGGAAAGACACATAAATAAACAATAGATAATGCGTTTTGCCATTCTTATATGTAGTCTATGTACGTGTGCGTCACAAACACACACGCGGGCGTACTCACATACACATACGCACATACACACCATCACACAAACGCAGGAACACACACACATACACCTCCCTTCGAGGCGGGGACAGCCGTTCCATTCCCTAGTCTTTTTTTATCTTACTTTCGATTTCGTGGCCAAAAATATACCAATCTTGTAAACAATTCTGACAAAACAATAAAGATGAAATTCATCATAGTATTTAAACCAATCAAAAATTAAAAACCCATGATACGTAGGTCCTTACTCAGGGGTTCCCAACCTAGGGGCCATGACCCCCGGGAGTACCACGGGGTACTTTTTGGAAGGCCACGGAGCAATATGAAAATTATGACGTAGAATTAAATTGAATTTTATCTCATATAAATAGATTGAAACCTTTCTGTAAAGCGTTCTTGTCCTATATAACTATGACACCATTACACAATTCATAACTAGTAATAAATGAATCTGTACAAAAGGAACAGGGGCATGGGGATTGTGTTACTTTGGTCGGTGGACACAGAAGGAAAAAATGGTAACCACTCTCTTAACTGGTGAGGAACTAATCGAAAATAGCGCTTATATCGCAAGCTGAGATGTACAATCTCAGGAAAAGCGGGAGAGAGAGAGAGAGAGAGAGAGAGAGAGAGAGAGAGAGAGAGAGAGAGAGAGAGAGAGAGAGAGAGAGAGGAGAGAGAGAGAGAGAGGAGAGAAGAGAGAGAGAGAGAGAGAGAGAGAGAGAGAGAGAGAGAGAGAGCACAACTGCTTGTCAGCGTGCGTTTATAG
>NW_020869368.1:108368-110868 GCF_003789085.1 Penaeus vannamei | reverse complement strand
AGATTGAGAGAGGGAGAGAAAGAGAGCAAGAGAGAAAGAAAAAGAGAGAGAGAAAGTGAGAGAGAGGGAGAGAGAGATTGTGTGTGTGAGTGAGATTGAGAGAGGGAGAGAAAGAGAGCAAGAGAGAAAGAAAAAGAGAGATAGAGGGGGAGAGAGAGGAAGTGAGAGAGAGGGAGAGAGAGATTGTGTGTGTGTGTGAGATTGAGAGAGAGAGAGAGAGAAAGAAATGGACAGGAAGCCTTTCCACAGATTATCAAGCCGATAAACTTTTCTGACTTGCAAATCATCTTCAGATCTTGCACTAGAAGTTGATCAACAATGCAGCACATACTCCATTGTAATACCGTGTCATACGTTTGTCATACGTTCCAGATATATGAAAGCGAGTGTTCTGACGAGGGTATTCTCAGGGTAGCGATGGTGCGAGAAGGAAAAGCCGAGGAACCAAAGTGGACACAGAACACGAAATTAGTTGGAATTTGACGGTGCTATATTCTCCCATTAGAGCGCGATCGACGGGGAATCTACGTCTCACTGAGCGATTAATAAAACGATCAAAAGTGCTTGGAAGTCAGTGACGCTCTCCGGAAGGAATGGCAACGGGAAGACAAAAATAGAAATAGAACAATTTCAAGGCAGATGAAACCAGGTGCAGATCCGGTGTCGCTAACGGCCTTTCTTTTCTCTCTTTAGAAAGGGAAACGCGATGGCAAGGCCGCTGCACGTCCGAGGGGAGTAGGGCGAAGAAGAGCCAGGGAACGCAGAGAGAGCCTTCGAGAAAAGCAGAAAAAGAGAGAGAGAAAACTAAAAAAAAAAGTTGAAATAAGAGGGAACCGAAGGAAACGAAGATACGAAGAGCGAAGAAGAGAAGAGAACCAAGGAACCGATAAAGAGAGGAAGTGAGAGACATTTTCAGATAGCGACCCTATTCCCTCTTTCATTCTTTTTATTATCCGTTTTCCTTCTCTGCCTTTCTCTTTCTTGCCATTTGTGAAGCTCTTTCTTAGGTGACATTCCTCTCTATTCCCATTTTACCTTAATTTCCTTTCCCTAAATCCTCCTTGGGCTCTGCCTCGCACTACCTTTTCTCCCTCCTACTCCTCCTACTCCTCTTTTTGCTCCTCTTCCTCCCCTTCTTCTCCCTCTTTCTCCTCTTTTTCCTCCTCTTCTTCTCCTTCCTTCTCTTCTTCTCCCTCCTTCTCCTCTTCCTCCCCTTCTTCTCCCTCCTTCTCTTCCTCCCCTTCTTCTCCCTCCTTCTCATCCTTTTCCTCTTCTTCTTCTCCTCTTCTCCCTCTACCTCTTTTTCCTCTTTTTTCCTCCTCCTTTTCCTCCTCCTCCTCCTCCTCTTCCCCCTCCTCCACTTCTTCCTTTAAGGCGAAGTCTCTCGACAGCTTGGTGAGAGACTGGTGTTTCCCGGCCGTCACGCTTGCACAGGAAATGTTCATATGTTCGTATATGACTCTTCTTTCTCTGTTGTTTTCTGCCTTTTCAATGTTATTGTTTTTTTTGTTTATATATATATATATATATATATATATATATATATATATATATATATATATATATATATATATATATATATATATATATATATATATATATATATATATATATATATATATATATATATATATATATATATATATAATATATACATATATATATATATATATATATATATATATATATATTATATATATATATATATATATATATATATATATATATATATATATATATATATATATATATATATATATATATATATATATATATATATATATATATATATATATATATATATATATATATCTGATTGCTCTCTTCTTCTCATTGTTTTTATACTTATACGATAATGATAATGATGATGACAATGATACTTATAATAAGAGTAGTAGCAATGATAGTAATAATGGCAATAACAATAATGGTAAAAATAATAACAGTAACAACAATAGTAATAAATACAATGATGATGGTAGTAATACATAATAATCATAATAATAATGATGATAATGATAGTAATGATAATGATCATGAAGATGATAATAATTATAATGATCATCACCATCATCATTATTATCATGATTATTATCATTATTATTTCCGCCAAGGAGGTTATGTTTTGGGTCACGTTGGTTAGTTTTAGCCTAACTTATACGCCATCACATTTTGATGGCGATAAGGATATTATTTGTTCGTTTGTCAGGACATAATATTGTCATTATCATTATCATCATTATCATTCTCATCATTGTTATTATTGTTATTGTTATTTAATTATTACTATTATCATTATCATTATTATTACGATTATTATTAGTATTTCCGTTATAATTTTTATTATCATTATTATTTTATCAAGATCATTATCTTTGTCATTATCATTATTATTTGATCTAGATCATTATCTGTGTCATTATCATTATTATTACTACGATTAGGACTATATTTGTTATCATTATTATTATCATTTGTTATTACATTTTTTTTTTTTTTT
>NW_020869368.1:88439-93439 GCF_003789085.1 Penaeus vannamei | reverse complement strand
GAGATGGATCTCTCTCTCTCTCTCTCTCTCTCTCTCTCTCTCTCTCTCTCTCTCTCTCTCTCTCTCTCTCTCTCTCTCTCTCTCTCTCTCTCTCTCTCTCTCTCTCTCTCTCTCTCTCTCTCCATATATATATATATATATATATATATTATATATATATATATATATATATATATATATATATATATATATATATGTATTATATATATATCATATATATATATATTATATATATATAATATATATATATATATATATATATATATATATATGTATATATATTTATTATATACATACATATATATATATATATATATATATATATATATATATATATATATATATATATATATGATATATATATATATTATATATATATATATATATATATATATATATATATATATATATATATATATATATTATATATATGTATATACATATGTATGTATATATATTATATATACACATATGTATGTATAATATGTGTGTGTGTGTGTGTGTGTGTGTGTGTGTGTGTGTGTGTGTGTGTGTGTGTGTGTGTGTGTGTGTGTGTGTGATATACAATTTGCATTGGATATATTAGTTTCATTGTATATTTCTTTGTTTTTTGCCCCACAAGGAGGAGGTTACTGATGAGCCCCCAAGCAAGAAGCAGCATGTTGACGTGTCTGCAAGCAGTGCGACCCCGAAGGACCTCGTCCAGGGCAAAGGCAAAAATGCTTCTGCTGCTCTCACTGTAAGTTTGTCAGAACTTTTATTGTTTTTCTTTTAGCACTGTCGTGGTAGGTTAATTGGTACATTTGGGGCACTAAATAGTCACACTCTTAGCTCTTTTTGTTTTCAGTGGTTAGTATCTTCTTTGTTGATAAGTAAGTGAGGTAGATAATTTTCTTATGCAACTGTTACTAACATTGATAAGAACTTGTCAGCTTATTCTGACTTATTGTCTTTCTATAGATGTGATTAAGTGAGTGTTTTCTCCATCATAAGTAATGATGTTTGTCTTATCAGTTTGTGAGCCCTGTCTGTAGGGCGCTGAGATGTAATCACGAGCAAACTTGCGACTACACTGAGGTCAATATCAGGGTCGCCCGCACATGATAGAATCTCAACAAAAGCTTTGAAGACAGAGGGTTTAGGCTGATGTTGGAAGCCCTTTGCTTGATAACCAGTGCCATTGGAGCCATGAACTCCAGGCCTACGTAGCATGCAAAACAGAAAGCAACCTCCATTGTTTTGGCATGAATAATTGTCACAGTGTCATTGAGAAGGAAAGCATTTGGTTCAAAGGCTTGTAACTCGTTCACCTTCTTATCTTCAGCAATTGTTGGAATATCTCCTGAAGCAGTTGGAGAAGAAGGATCCCCAGCAGGTGTTCGCATGGCCAGTCACAGATGCCATTGCCCCCGGGTACTCCTCCATCATCTCCCAGCCCATGGACTTCTCGACCATGAAGCAGAAGATTGAGGATAACTGCTACACCACCCTTAAGGAGTTTGAGGTATTTCAGATGTCGCTTGTTTGTCGTGGGTTGTGTGATTTTTATGGCTGTTGCATGCATGAAAGGAAATGAGAACAGGAGAAATTGCAGAAGAAAAGAGAGTTTTACTTTTTTAATCCAACCAGAAATAAACTAACAGCATATGAAGGCATGAATGTCCAATGTTGTTTTCAGACTGTTCTATATGGTTTGAGAACAAGACCCAGCTTTCATTGGTATAATCAAAACCAGTTGTGGTGAAATTATCATCACATGATATATGACATTAAAGAAGATTATCATTGTTTTTTGTCATTTCTTCCATAAACCTTTATGTACTAATGTTCTGTTTGCATTGCAGAGTGACTTTGAGCTGATGTGCAACAACTGCATGACATACAATCAGCAGGACACCATCTACTACAAGGCGGCCAAGAAGCTGCTCCACATCGGGCTCAAGATCATGGCTCCAGAGAAAGTGTTGTCCCTCAAGCGCGAGCTGCCCAGCATGACAACCCTGTCCAAGGAGCAGGTAACTGAGGCTTTAGTGGATCTTGGGGTTGTATGGGCTCATTTTCTCATGACTGGGGAGGGTGAATTTGGAGATCATGATAGTAGTAGTAGTAATAAAGAGAGTGATGCTCATAATACTATCACCATTATTATTGACTGGATGTTGCTTTTCGTGAATAGGGTATTTTCTTTGTAATTAGGGTGTTTCTCATTGTCCAAAAATAAGATTTTTGTTTTGAGTTTTGATCCTTCCATTTATGATTTCTTTGTTTCTGGATATGATGCCAAGGTCCCCTTTTGGAACCGTGATACAGGAATGATATTTCTACTCTGTCTTCATTCCACGTAATTGCACATTTTTTACAGCTTGGCTTTGACATCAATCCGCTTCCCTCGGGTGGTGGAGAGATGGAGATGGCAGCCGAGGTCGAGCAGGAAGAGTCCATGGAAGTGGATGTGGATAGCAAGGAGCCTCTGAGGTGTGTTTGCAGATATCCATGTTTAAGCTTGTACTTTGTTGATGTTGGTAGTATTTCTTGTTTCATTGTGAAGTCTTGAAGTTTTACATTCTTTTACTCTCTGGATTACCTTTTTTTTCTTTCTTTCCTTCTTTTTTTCCTTCCTCCCTTCCCTTCCCTTCCCTTCCCTTCCCTTCCCTTCCTTCTTCCTTCCCTTCCTTCCTTCCTTCCTTCCTTCCTTCCTTCTTCCTTCCTTCCGCCTCCCTCCCTCCCTCCCCCTCCCTCCCTCCCTCCCTCCCTCCCTCCCTCCCTCCCTCCCCTCCCCTCCCCTCCCCTCCCCCTCCCCTCCCCTCCCCTCCCCTCCCTTCCATTATTCATATTGTCTTTTTCCTTTTTTTTCTCTGCTATTTTAGTTCCCTGTTCTTAGGTTTTGCTTCCTTTCCCACAGCAAATTTGAAGCACTCCAGGATGACATGACCTCAGAGGAGATCTTGGAGCAAGTGCAGACGGCAGCCGGAGAGGCAGCGGAAAAGTTAACCCTGAAGAAACCAGCAAGCACAGTGAGTGTCTGTATGAATTCTTTTGTGTTTGTGAATTGTGGTCCTTTTTGTTATGAATATGTAATTTGGGGTGTGTAGATATTTCAGGGCAGCCTAAAGCAACGGTTGCTCTTACAGCTCGGATTCCTGCGCCAGCGAGGTGATGGTACGACGACTCTGAGCTTCTTGACGGGCTGCGAGGGCAATGACCCAAACCTGAAGGAGAAGCCTGTGAGTTTAGGGCTCCTCACTGGAAAGCTGACCCAGGGATCCTCAACACTTCATAACTACAGGGATGATAAGAGAAATATGGCTAAACCAGGTATGTTTGCAGGAGAGAGAGAGAAGGGGAAGGGAAGGGGAAGGGGGAAGAGGGAGAGGAAGAGGAAGAGGAAGAGGAAGAGGAAGAGGAAGAGGAAGAGGAAGAATATTACACCTTTTCTATGGATAAAAGAAGGGAGGACAGGGAGAGCATGAATTTATACAGTTGTACAGGTATGTGTTCAGGTGGGAGGAATGGAGACTGGGAAAGGGGAGTGGAAGAGAGAGGAAGGATGTTACACCGTTTCTGTGGGGAAAAAGGAGGGAGGAAAGGGTGAGAATAAATATGTACATTTGAAGTTACAGTTTTATTATTTTTGTAAATATAATTGCTGAAAACCTTTGGTTAATGCAGAGGAAAATTGCATCTTATGCTATTATGATGAACAGGTGCCCCCTTCCCAAACACACATGTAAAGATCTGGATATATTTTTTGTATTTACATTTTTATTTATATATTTATGTATACTTTCTCTTGCAGTGAAACCCCTTTACTATGGGTCCTACTCGTCATTTTGTCCATCCTACGACTCTACCTTTGCCAACTTAACTAAAGAGGAGAGCGAGATGGTGTATGCAACTTATGGCAATGAAACTGCTGTCCAATATGCAGAGAGGTATGCTTACTGCTTTTTGTATAACTTCATTGGAACTAATCCAGAACATAATCAGTTCTTCATTCTTGCATATAATTTGAAATTTTGATTGTAGACCAAAAGTAATGTACTGGAGATTTGGTAGGATTAAATTTTCTGTAAAATTTCAGCATCTGTGACTTCTCTCAAGACTGTGACATGGCAATGCACTTGGTCGACCAGCTGCTGAACCTCCTGACTCACCAGCAACATTCCCGCACCAAGAGCGTAATAGAGGAACGCCGGCGCATGCAGGAGGAAGAGGAACGTATCAACTCTTTGCTCTGCCCTTCAGGGTGAGTTTAATGTTGATTTTGTTTCTAGGGTTGAAAGATACTTTTGTGATCTGAGAGATTTGAGTTGTAGTATAAATTGACTCGCAGTGATAATTATCACCTGTAATATCAGGTTTAAGGTATAAGTTTTGTGTGTATGTATATTATAGTTTTTTTTTTTCATTATTAGAAATTTTATAGCATCCTTTGTGAAATCGCAACTGAAGTACTTGTAACTGTATTTTATTTATTTTTTTTCTCTTCTCTCCCCTTAATACAGAGAGATGGGATCCCAGTATGCATCTGGAGACCAAAAGGGTAACAGCACCGTGGACTTTAGTGCCCTGAGGACTCTGTCCGACCTTGGGATTGATACCAACTTCTTAGGAGAGTTTGGTAAGTAGTTGTTAAAAGAAGTGTTATCTGTTTCCTGTATTTAGAAAACCATTTTGAGTATGCTTTGACTTGCTTGATAATGACAGGTGTTCATGGTTGTAATTATAAATTTGCAGAGGAAATGGAGAAAAGAGAGAGTGTGATAAACAGTCAGCTGGAGGAGAATGCCAACCTCCTTGAAAGTCTCGCCAAGGAACAGAAGGAGCGTCTGTCTCGCCCGGCCCCCACCAACCTAAACAACGTACCCAATCCAAGCTCGAAGGAACTGAACCTTGGTATGATTCCCATAAATACTGGTCTCAAGGTGGAATTTCTGATTATGTATGTTCTTGTGTGTTCTGTGATACTGTCTGTCCATACTGCTTGATCTGTTATTCTT
>NW_020869368.1:80939-83439 GCF_003789085.1 Penaeus vannamei | reverse complement strand
ATAAATAGTAAATTATATATATTTATTTACATAATGTATTATAATAATATACATACATATATATGTATATAATATGTATAATATATATATAATAAATAAATTATAGGGTATATATATATATATATGTATACATAATATATATAATATGATATATGTAATATATATATATTGATATACATATATTAATATATAATATATTATATATTGTTAATATTAGTATTATGTTTAATAATAATATATTGATATACTATCACTTAGTATATATATTAATATATTATATATTATATTGATATATATTTATTTTTTATATATATATTATAGTAACATATATTATTATGAGTATATGTATAGTATAATATATGTTGATATTAATATAGTAATAATATATATATATTAAATATGTATATTAATATTTATTATTATATATATATGGTTAATATATAAATATATATGATATATATATATGTACATATGTTATATATTATTATACAATATATAATATAATATGTATATTATATATTAATGTAATATAAATTAGTTAATTAACTGATATACATATATTGATTAATATGTTATACTAATTATGTTATATAAATAATTGTAATACATACATATATATTATAAATTTATATATACGATTATATAATATTGATCATAAAATAATATATTAAATGTATTATAATTAACATAATAACATACATATATAATATATATTGATAATATATATACATATATATACATACATATAATATATATAGTAATATACCATATATATATATGTAGCTATTATCATATAATAATATCTAGTCTATAATACAACATATATATATGTAATGTATATATAATACATATAATATGTAACACTATAATAGCTAATACCATCATAATATATCATATATATAATATCATACATGATATAATTAGTTAAAATAATATAATATTATGATATATTATATAATATAATGTATATCATAATTATTATATACATATATATACATACATAATATATAATATATATATTATGTATATTAGTCATATTATATTAAATGTTATCATACATCTATATATATATATAATGTAATATTATAGTAATACATGATAAAATGAACACAATGTAGGTAATTGAGAATAATGCGTAGATCAGTTATCGACTCTGTCTACTGAGTTCCTCATGACAGACCAAAAAACCGAAATTGGTATGCATATATTATAAAATGTATAATATATAAATTATAATATTAAAATATGTATTAATATATATATTACGTATTACATAATATTAATAAATACTATATAATTAATAAATGTATAATTAATATTATGTTAATACATATTGATAATATATATAGTAATGCTATAATTATAATGTATAACTATTAATTGGTATATATAATATATGTATAGTAATATATAATTATAAATGTGATATATGGATATATATGTTATTATTATATATATATTAATTATATATATGGTAAATGTATATTTATATAATTATGTATAAAATATGTAATGTATATATATATATATATATATGCTAATATTATATAATGTGTATATAAATATAATTATTAGTTATATTAATATGTTAATTAATGTAGTATACATATAATATATGTTATATAATATATATATTGTATTATACTATATTAGTTAATATAATAAATATAGTATTATATATATGTTATCAATTATATAAAATAATATATATGATATATGTACATATATAATACATATAATATAATGTAAATATATTATTTAACATGTAATCATATATCTAAATATATGTATATATATTAATATCAATATTTGATTATTATAATATATATATGTATATATGTATATAATATATGCATTGTATATATGTATGTGTATATAATATATAATTTATTATATGTAAGGTAAATTTTATAAATAGTTATATATGTAATTTTATAATGTATTATGTATTAATATTAATAGTATATTTATGTATATTATATATATAATATGTTATGATATATGTATATATATAGAATTAATTGTAATAATAAATGTATATGTATTATTAATATGTTATATGATATATATGTATTATTATATATGTTATATATATATATATATATTGATATAATATATATGATTAATGTAATTAATGTATGTATTAATATAAGTATATAATGTCAATTAACATATATTATTAGTATATAAATATATATATATACTATATATATGAGTATATATATTAGTATATATTGTATATAACATTATTAATATTGGTAAATATGTATATAATATATAGTTATATATAATATATATATATGATACGTAATGTATTAATGTATAATTATACAATATAAGATAATTAATATATACATATATATTATAATATATATATATATATATTAAAATATATATACATATATATACATACAATATAATATATAACATATATATAATATAATATTATTATATATATAATAATATATACATTATGATCAGAGTACATAGTCCTAAGTAT
>NW_020869368.1:73439-75939 GCF_003789085.1 Penaeus vannamei | reverse complement strand
TCCTGAATACTAAATTGTTTTTATCATTGGAGCAAGCTCACAGTTCAGATGGATATCTAATACTTTGGATTTCCCCCCCCCCCCATCCCCAAAGTAATATTTTTCTTGTACACAAAAGTTAAATAAAGTTAAGAGGCAGAGAATGGCTTCCTGATGCAACAAACAGAAATCAAATGATATTATCAGTGCTGACTCTGGAAATACGCCGGAGTCTACCCAAATTTTTACTACTCATTATGGTAATTTTGGCAAAGGCACCGATGCCCCTTCCCCTCAAAGAAAGTAAATTGAATATGTACTTCTCCAAAGATACATACTTTTATCTTCTTTGCAATGCCAAACCAAGCATTGCAATTCTCCTAACATAATACATACTAAACACAACAAGTTTTATCCAAACCCTACATGTTATTTTGCTGGTTTTGGGATGCGCCACTTAAATCACATTTCTGCTGTATGCAATGTAGTTGCATTATACAAATCTACATCCAATACTCCACTTAACCCTCCCATCTGTACTCTCTTCTTTTCCTCTAATTCTCTTTCTCTCTTCTTCCTTCACCTTTCCTTCATTTCTGCTCCCTCTAAAACTTAGTATCCTCCAGTCCCTCTCCCGGGCCCCTGTCCCTTTTTCCCCTCACCGTTTCCTTCTCCCCCCTTCTCAATTTTTCCCTTTTTTCACCTACTCCCTCACCTCCCTAACCCTTTTCCTTTCCTTTTCAACCTCTCCACCTCCTTCTCTTCAACAACTTTCTCTCCCTCCATCTCCTTTTTCTTCTCCCTTAAAACACTCTCTTCTCCCTGTCCCTCTAATTATTATCCTCTCTCCTCTCTCTCTCTCTCCTCTCTCTCTCTCTCTCTCTCTCGTCTCTTCTCGCTCTCTCTCTCTCCCTCTCTCTCTCTCTCTCTCTCTCTCTTTTCTCTCTTTCTTTCTTCTTCTTTCTCTTCTCTCTCTCTCTCTCATCTTTCTCTGTCTCTCTTTCTCTCTTTCTCTCTCTCTNATAATAACAATAATGATATTCATAACAATGATAATAACAAAAATATAAAAAATGATCATACCAATAATGATAACACCAGTGACATGATAATAATGCTAATAGAAATTATTATAGTTATTATGGTTATTACTATTAGTATACGTTTTGTTTGCTATTGCGATAATTATGATAAGAATTATAATAACAGTTATGATAATTTTATATCCCTAGTGAAAAGGCATAGACGTACCCGTAGCAATAACTTCGGTGGGGAAAACATAAGCCTTTTTTTTTTTCTTTTTTTTATTGATATTATTCATGCTTTTGTTGTTATTATCATTATTATGTCGTTTAGGAATCCTAAACCATATTGACAAAGTAAGATTACAGTTGACCCAATCATAACACTCACTTTCCGAAATTAGAAATTTTTAATTAAACATTTTTTGCGTTTTGGGAGGATCCGAGAAATGAAAATACAAAAGGATTAGGACAAACGTGTGTATGGCTTCCCTTATAGGCCCTTTAACCTGGGTGACAACAGAATCCTCACAAGTTGGGAGATTCACGAGGGCGTGAAGATTACTTCCCAGTTGCAGCTTTGTGTGCGAGTCTCTCTCTCTCTCTCTCTCTCTCTCTCTCTCTCCTCTCTCTCTCTCTCTCTCTCTCTCTCTCTCTCTCTCTCTCTCTCTCTCTCTCTCTCTCTCTCTCTCTCTCTCTCTCTCTCTCTCTCTCTCTCTCTCTCTCTCTCTCTCTCTCTCTTCTCTCTCTTCTCTCTCTCTCTCTCTCCTCTCTCCTCTTCTTTCTCTCTCTCTCTCTCTTTCTCGCTCGCTTTTGCTTTGCAGCTTTGTGTTGAGTCTCTCGCTCTCTCTCACACCCGCACACACTCACTCACACACACACACACACACACACACACACACACACACACACACACCACACACACACACACACACACAACATATATATATATATATATATATATATATATATATATACATATATGAGGAGAGAGAGAAAGTTTGTGTGTGTGTGTGTGTGTGTGTGTTGTGTGTGTGTGTGAGAGAGAGAGAGAGAGAGAGAGAGAGAGAGAGAGAGAGAGAGAGAGAGAAGAGAGAGAGAGAGAGAGAGAGAGGAGAGAGAGAGAGAGAGAGAATGAGGAGAGAGAGAGAGGGGGGGGGAGAGAGAGAGAGAGAGGGGGGGGGAAGAGAGAGGAGAGAGAGAGAGAGAGGAGAGAGAGAGAGAGAGAGAGAGAGAGAGAGAAGAGAGAGAGAGAGAGAGAGAGAGAGAGAGAGAGAGAGAGAGAAAGGAAGAGGTAGATAAATAAAGAGAGAGAGAGTGAGATGCCATTGGAAGGACCCGAGGGAATAATTAGTGTGATTGGCTTCAGTGAGTGAGCTTCTCGGTCCCAAAATATCAGCTCAATTATTGTTTCCATCACCTAATGAGCAGATCTTTGCGTGTCGACGAAGCAGCAGTCGATTCAATTCGTTAAACGTAATGGGCGTTTCCTCCAGTGA
>NW_020869368.1:48439-50939 GCF_003789085.1 Penaeus vannamei | reverse complement strand
ATTTCTATTTGCTAATATCGCTTTAGTCAATAAGAAACGCGTAACGGCCTTATGCGCATCTATGTATCACTGAGCGCCCAGAAATGGAAGCCGGAGTAACTTGAATATCTTGCAATAACAGCATATTGCATTGCTCCAGAGAGAACGCAAAGCTTTCTACGGAACTCGAATTTATCCTGACGCTAAAAAATAGCGGTTCGTACATTTCACGTTATGGGAGACTACCAAGCCATGCTCTTCTTCAGTGCATGACTCCATCAGCTTTATCCTGGAAATCGCCAGCCGTCTATAAGCTGCAACAATCTTTAATACAATCCGTGAACGCCCTGCCTTCAATTCCAACATTCGACTCTACATTATAGCAGGTAAGGTAGCAACCGGCACTCTTAAAACTATGATGCGCCCATGTGAGTGATACCAAGCATTGCAAGACCCACAGCGGATGCAAGCTTTCTGACAGCCACAGCTTCACACACTCTCTACCTCTGCGCACAGATTTCCCGAGATTTATTGGATCTGACCAGTTTGTCTCGTATGATTAATGTCACCCGAGGCTGCTTTACATTTTCCCAAAGTGAAAACTGGTACTGGAAAGAGGCTGATTTGGCTCTTACTTAGGCAAGCCCCTGCTTTAAAGTATATGTGTATGTGAATGTGCGTATGTATATGTATGTATGTGTGTATGTATATATATATATATATATATATATATATATATATATATATAGATAGAGAGAGAGAGAGAGAGAGAGAGAGAGAGAGAGAGAGAGAGACAGAGAGATGAAAGAGAGAGAGAAAGGGGGGGAGGATTATTTTGACGGACAAACGACTGTAAAGAGAGAGACATGAATATAAATGGTCCTGAATCTCTCACATTTGAAAGAAGAGCAAACAACGAACAAAGGGAAACGGGAAGTGAATAAGAATAAGCAAGGGAGAGGAACACAACGAGTAAATAAGACATAGAAGAACGAAAACAAGCATAGAAGTAAGCAAACTAGAAAGAGAGAAAAAAGTCGAGAAAGTTAAAGTATGGGACAAAGAAGAGAAACAATGGGAGGAAAAAGATAACAATATGAGAGAGGAGCCAGCCTCGTAAAGATAGGAGATTCGAGACTAACTTTTAATTAGGATTCTTGAGGAAGACACTCCAGGCTCACGATGACTCTCTGGAAGTCAGTAGAGTTTCACCATAGAAATTGAATAGTGTCATTGTAGGCACTGTAAACTCGACATGTCTGGGGAGAATGTGACTTTAACCCTTTTATTTTTTATTATTTTGTGCAATATGTTGCGCTTCTTACCTGTTTGAGGAAGACATGCTCACTATTGCAACAATTTTAATCTGCAGAACAAGGCAATGGTGAAATCGAGTACTTTTGGTGCCAAGAAAATGTCATAATAAAAATATACTTATAGTATGTAATGTTTCCATCTAACGTTGATGTAACCTAGGGTCGACCTCGAGCGTATCACAGCGTCGTACCCAAGACTCGCTCGTAGATTTGATATATTCCTTCGGTAATGATGTATTCATTCATCTCCCGACGCTGTCTCGGAAAGATTTCATCGACTTTTATATTCCACAGGCATGGATTTAACATACAGAAAAAAAGAAAATGTTGACTTAACCCATGGCTAGACGTAAAAAATGTGTATTGAAGAATTAAATCCCAATAGTGTTCTGCTTCTCATAGTGCGCCCAAGTTTATAGGACGTCGGTCTACGTTTCGAACCGATCGTGCTTTACACCAACATGGTCTGTCAGATATCTGCATCTCCATCTTAATTTGGGCTATTGCAACTCTTGACCTTTTCATTTATTTCAGAATTGCATGATATCTGTTTATCAGAGCTCGTTACCATTTATTGCAAATATGCTATATATCAGTTAGACCACCAAAACCGGCTTCAGCATTGGCATATTTTCAATAGAGGCTACGTAACTGGCTATTATAATGCTGGCAGCATTTATAACAAAAAAACCTGTGGACTTTCAAATGCATCATACATGTTGAAAGACCATCATCGTGTTCCAAAGATAAGGCATTCCTCTGATGCAGCAAAAGAAGCATCCTATGCCCTTTAGGAATAGGCGTAACGGCATAACGATAGCATTATCATAATTCTTACGAAATTATTCCAGGTTTGCTGTAATGAATGCCATTGTCACAGTAGGATCCATCATCATACTCTCAACTGCCAAATGGATAATCACCCCAATTATCCGTGAGATAATTACACGGAAATTATCATTCTCACACAGCTCATTACCTATGTCGGACAGCGGCGCTTCGCCTGGTTGACGTGTCAGTTACGAAGGCCCGATCTGTGTCAGGCGGAAATGCGAGTGACATGAGAAGTGGAGGAACTTGAGACCAGGTGATTGAATTCGGTTAATCAATTTCAGGTAAACGTTCCTGCAAGGAGGTTTTGTCAGGTGGGTACAGCCACTGGCTGCGTTATCATAGTCTGTTTCTGAGGAACTTTCAGTGTATGA
>NW_020869368.1:20939-23439 GCF_003789085.1 Penaeus vannamei | reverse complement strand
CATGAATATCCGTCGGCAAGGGTCAATCTCTCATGTTCAGACTCGATGGCAGGATCAAAGACGCTCGCCTGCTCGAATTCATGGAAATATACGCTCCCTATTAGCAGGGCTCGGCACGCTGGAATTATTTAAAGAAGTTGTAAAGAAAAATTTCGGTCCGTTCCAGGGAATCCCTCTTCGGTGGGAAAAGTCGCTTTTGTTAGTTAGCATGAGTAGAAGTGAAGTTTAGTCTAAAATGAAAACTAAAAGGAGCATTCGCTAAAAATATAAAAAGTAACCGTTAAAAGGTTTAGTGTACTATTCGGTTGTTGCGCTGTATATGAGTAAATGGATTGTATAGA
The DNA here is from genome assembly GCF_003789085.1 of Penaeus vannamei. Classification (NCBI taxonomy): domain Eukaryota; kingdom Metazoa; phylum Arthropoda; class Malacostraca; order Decapoda; family Penaeidae; genus Penaeus; species Penaeus vannamei. Next base: position 23,098 of record NW_020869368.1, on the reverse strand, counting down.
TGGAATGGTCGGGTATGTTGAGTAAAACCTGTCTCGCTCTTACGACACAGAAATATGTATTGCATACAAAAATATTCATCATCATTATCAGTGATTCCCCTAGCTGATAAGGTACTCTATAACGAGTATGCTTAATTAACATGATTATTATAGATATTGCAAAGGCATGTAACAAAGGAGCGAATTCCGTGCCGTGCAAGAGGAAGCACGAGAGGAGCGAGGCAGTCGGGGTGCGAGGACTAAGCCGAACTTGGGAAGTGGGGCCCTAATGGGAAAGAGATTTGTTCGATATTTTTCTTCTCGTCCGCCGGAAGGAACTCCATACAGAGCAAGATTTGGTCCATTTATCACGGGGGAAAATAGCTTCCCAGGGGAATACTGATTTTCGACGGACCAGAAGAAATATTAGGGGCATAAAAGCTAAGGGAATTTCTGCAAAAGCAATTTCCTATGTAACTTAAAAAAAAAAAAAAAAAAAAATCACAGCACTGCTCAAGCTTGTCAATAATAAAGTATTTTTTTTTATAGTAAAGAACTGTTCAATTTCCATATCTGAAATCACGGGTCTGTAGAATAATACAGTCTAGGAAATACAAATTGCAAACAAATTCTTAGGTATTCTGAAAACTCGTTAGCCTTTGAACATTTAGATAACTACCTTGTTCACAATGAAGAGGCATTAACTCAACATTCGAAACTAGTCATGTAGTAAAAACTATTTGCAAGCTCGTTAATCCTGATTGCTTTAGAAGAATTCCTAATTTTGTTTCACTCTTCACTGTGGAAAATGTATAGCGAATGATGAATCATGTATAAAACTCGGAAGAGCACATCCAGAAATGGCTAAATCAGGTCATGCATTTAATGTTGGATTATTACGTGACGCAATGAGGTATTCAGCAGATATACTGTAATGTGCAAGAGGTTCAATCTGAATCATATTGCAAGGCTTCTGATGCTCGGATAGATGAATACTCGAAATGATCTATATTAAACATAAATATAACCTAAGTTCGTCCTTCGCTTTCCCCTTGCAATATTGAATTCCAAGTGCAATCTCCCTCATCACTTTTGGTATTATTGCAGTATTACTGGTGACTAAAATTGTTTCGCTGTTCGCTCGTTTGGGGGATTTGCGAATAATATTACATGATTTCTATCCTACATCATCATTATTATTGTTGTTACTATTATTATCAATACTATAATCCTTATCATCCTCATCATTAACATCATCCTCATCATCATTATCATCATCATCATCATCAGACATCATCATTATCATCATCATATCATCATCATCATCATCTCATCATCATTATCATCATCATCGTCATCATCTTCATCATCAACAACATTACACTCATCATTATTAACAATACGACCCTCATCGTCAACATCAACACCATCACCATCGACTTCATTATAACTATCAAAATTATCAACATTAAAATTCAGTAGCAACATTTTATTGTTATTTATTATTGTCAACGTAGTTATTATCATCATTTATTACTTTTAATACTGTTATTGTTATTGGTGTTGTTATTATTAATGTTGTTGTTAATGATAATTATCCTACTAATAGCATTGCTAATCATAATACTTCATATTACTAATTATCATCATTAGCATTATTGTCATTCTTGTTGTTATCATTCTTATCATTATAATTATGATAACAATAGCAATAATAATAATAATAATTATAATAGTAATATGAATTATTATTATTATTAATGCTAAAGCAATAATAATATCCATAATTATTGCTGTTCTTTTGCATTTATCACTTTATCATCGTAATTATTATCATTATTATTAGTACAATTATTATAATTTTTATTATTATTACTATTATTATTATTATTATTATTATTATTATTATTATTATTATTATTATTATTATTATTATTATCATCATCATCATCATCATCATCATCATCATTATAACAATTAATATCATTATCATTATTATTATAAATATTATTATTGCTGTTATTATTATTATCTTTATTATCATGATGATGATGACGATCATGATGAGAATGTTGATTACTACTATCATTATTGTGCTTAGTATTATTACCATGAATATGATCTTAATAATCAAAATATATATTCTTATCATCATCTTTATTTTTCTTATTATTATCCCA
>NW_020869367.1:361246-373749 GCF_003789085.1 Penaeus vannamei | reverse complement strand
GTGTTAATTCTATGCGATTGTTTATGTGCGTTCTAGTTTTGTACATGTTCATTCTTCTTCTTCTTTTATACGTCTTCGTATTCTTCATGTTATGTGATGTGTTTGTTATAATTAATTTATATGATATGCTATGTGTTTAATGTATGTATAAATTTTTCGTATATGAAATGTGGTTTGTGTAGCAATTATATCACACTTTTTGTAACTTATTATATTAGTGTAAGTTAGGTTGTTTGTGTATAATATTTGTTTGTGTTGAGTGAAGTAGGTATTGTTTTTTGGTTGCGGGTTGGTGTTTAGGGCGGATGTTGTTTGGTGTTGTAATTATGAGTATGTAATGTGTATGTTGTTGTCTTGTTAGGTGTGCGTGGTGTTGTTGTGATGGTTGTGTGTGTGTGGTTTGGTCTGTGTGTGGTTGTTTGTGTGTGGGCTAATATTGTCGTGTAGGGTGTTTGAAATGGTGTAATGTGTTTTGCCCTAGGTATATGTAGGACTGGTGTGTGTTCATGTGTGTATAGTATGTGTTTGTGTATTTACCTGTGACCGTGAAGTTTGTGTCGTGTGTACTATTTGTTTGTTTGTTTTGTCGGAGGGCATATGGGTAATATCTACTTATGTTTGTGTCTAAATATCTAGCCCTGTGTGTGTGTGTTTTTTTTTGTAAGTTGTATCTATTAGTAAATGCAGAAGGGGCGAGGCGGAGAGGAGGGAGGAAGGGGGGGGGCGGGGAGGGGTAGATTTAGCGTGTCTTTGGCCTTTTCATTCTTACATTATCATATCTATTTATCTTTTATTCTTATTATTAGGCATCCTGATCATTCGTCACCCTATACGGAATACACCCCCCCAACCCTTACTTACCGGCTCAAAACCCCGCACACTACCTGGGGGGTGGGGGGTGTGGGGTTGGATACGCCGTGTATGCTTTTCTTCTGTTTGGACTCTGCGTAATAACTGCTATTCGTGTGTCAAAGCTCGTCGTCGTGTGGTGTTAAATATAATATATATACCCTCTCACCCCGAATCTTAACTTTCTACCCCTACTTATAAACTTTATCCAAATTAGGTTGTGAATGTGTTATGAGTTATTGATGTTATAGTTTGTGCAAATCGAGTGTCAATTAAGTAAAAAAAAAAAACAAAACATAAAAGTAAACAAAGTATAATAATGCTCGATGTTTTTAGTGAACCCGTGCACTCTCTACATATATATCTCAACTCTCATGCACGCGGTCTTCACTCCTCGGCCTGCTGAAATTCTGACAAAACGCCGCACAGAATCAGTCTCGTCAATACTCTTTATCTACACTCTTAATATCTACTCGCTTATCTCACTAAAACATTCTTCTAGTACTTTTTACTCTCTCTCAAGGACATAATTCTGTCACCTCCTCCTGGCGGTTCTCTATCTCTCTTTGTGGTGTGGGATGTGTGGGAGTCTCGTGTTGTGGGTTTGTGTGTGGTCGATGAGTGTCCTGTGATGATGTATTGTGTGAGTGTTGTAGAGTGAACTAGTGTGTGTGAGTGTGAGTGTGGGTGATGTTTGTGAATAGGTTGGGATGATAGTAGTGGGTGTATGTGTAGGGTATGATGTGTGTGTGCTGTTGTGTTTCGTTGTTTTCTGTTGTTGATGATGGTGTGGTTATGTTGCGCTCGGTTGTGTGCCTGTGTATCGCGTTGTAGTAAGTGGTTTGTGGCATGAGTGTGTGGTGTGAGTGTATTTTCTTGTTGAGCGGTGTATCGTGTGCGTTAGAAGTGGCTGGGTTGCTAATCAAAGTGGAGTGTGACAGTTATTATATAGTTTTTAGCGGAGGTTCAGTGAGAATGTTTTATATTAGATGCTTTAATATTGCATTCTGGGTCTTATTAAAAAAAAAGAAAAAGAGTATATAATGTGTTCATTATCATCGCGAGCGGAAATAATTATGCGAATTCTATTATAGTCACTGGAGAAATTGGTGTGTCGCGGTGTAAGAGACTTAATAGAAAATCAAACATCTGACATTTTGTCATAATAAGAATTTAAACAATGAGAATAAATTAAATCAAAACTATCAAATTAAGAAGAAAAAAATGTTTGAATGATTGTATCGTAATTTAATCACTATACACGATTGCAAATTTATTTCAATACCCGGTTACTACACACCACACAGCACCGACCACGAAGACACAGCAAGCACAACAGACGAGAGAGAGGCAACGAGCGACACGAGCGCACACAAGCGGAGCAACACAGGCCAGCAGAAGCGAACGGCAACAGGCCAGCACACGACACAACACGGCAACGAGCAACAGCGAAAGCACAGGAAGGAAAAGCGACAACACATATAGATGAGATAAAGGAAGCTAGATAAAGGAAGTAGAAGGTATATAGTGAAAGGTATATTAAATATGATAGATGAATGAAGAGAGATAGAGAGTAATAGATAAGTAAGCAAGATGAAGCAAGAGATAGTAGAAACGATATACACAGTAAATAGCAATATAACATAGTAAGACAAGAAAGAGAAGATAGATAGTAGTACATATAATAATTACATGATATATACAATATGTAAAGAGCATATATAGTAAAGTAACGCACAGAGAGTAGAGAGTATAGTGTAATAGAGAGAACCAGAGATAAGAAAGAGAGAGATATATATATAAAGCAATGAACGATAAGTAAACAATGATAAATGAAGTAGATCAATGAGTAAGAGATAACATAGACAGTAAGAGAGAGAGCAAGATACAAGTAAGAGCATATAACATATACAGTATTAAGCATATACAATATAGCAATAGTAAGAACAATAATGACAATGAATAGAGTATATATCAAGATAGACGAGAGTAAGAGAGAAGTAGGAGAGAGAGAGAGAGAGACCAGAGAGACAGAGAAGAGAGCAGAGTATTGGGATAAAAAAGGGGGGGGAACAGGAAGAGGGGAGAGGCAATAGTATATATGAAGAGCATATAAATAGGAGATGGAGCAAATAGTAAGGAGAGGGAGAGGTATAGTAAATGATATAAGCGTAGTATGAATATATATAGATAGTAATATAGAGGGATATAGATAGTAAGGAGAATAGGTATGTAGTATAAGGGAGAGGTGAGAGGGAGAGGGAGGAGCGAGAAGTGGAGAGAAGGGAATGAGAGGTATAGATTATAATAGTAATATAATAGAGTGATATATAGATATATATATGTATGTATATGTATATATATATAGATATATAATATATAGTATATAAGGGAGAAGTAGTAAATTAGATATCGTCATGAAATATTAAAAGTCTAACATACAACAAAACGAGTAAAATTCAGGAGGGAGGGAGGGAGGAGGGTATATGGGGCGGAGGAAGGGTATACGAGAAGAGAAAGAAAGAGAAGAGTAGAGTAGAGAATCGATGAGATGAAATAAGAGACATGTAACGAGAGACGAGAGAGAGAGAGAGAGAGAGAGAGAGAGAAGGAGAGAGAGAGAGACAAAAGAGAGAAAGAAATTATCTAAGAGAACCGAGTAGAGCAGAGAGAGAGAGAGAGAGAGAGAGAGAAGAGAGAGAGAGAGAGAGAGAGAGAGAGAATAGAGGATGGAGAAAGAACAAGAGAGAGAGAGAGAGAGAGAGAGAGAGAGAGAGAGACGAGACGAAAGAGAGAGAAAGAGAGAGAGAGAGAGAGAGAGAAGAGAAGAGAGAGAGAGAGAGAGAGAGAGAGAGAGAGAGAGAGAGAGGAAAAGAAAGATGAGAGAGAGAAAGAGAAGACGATGAGATTGAGAGTATGATGTAAAGAGAAGAGAGAGAGAGAAATGAAGAGTACGGGTAGAGAAGAGAGACTGAGGGATAAAATGAATAGAGAGAGAGGAGACGATGAGGAGATGAGACGATAGAGATGTATGGAGGAAGAGAGAGGAGAAAAGTAGTATGAGAGAGAGAGAGAGAAAGATGAGGAAGAAGTATGATGTAGGTAGATAGAATGAGATGAGAGAGAGAGAAATAGATAGAGAGATGAGGAGAGAGAGAGAGATAAGCAAAGAGATAGATAGAGAAGAGAGAAGTAGAGAGCAGAGAGAGAGAGATGAGAGAGAGAGAAGAGAGAGAAGGAAGAAGTATGTAATATTCAGAAGGACAGGTGATACTTGGATGGAGTGTGATATTGGGCAGAAAGGGTGCATGAGAAGACAAAAGAGAAAAAAAATATAGTAAAGCGGGAGAGGAGATCCGGAATGAGTGCAACTACAAATGGAGGCTCCCCCGGAGCCGCTTAGTCCTATTTTCCCCGGAGACTTCTGATTTGAATGCGGTACCTATAATTCCCTTCCAATTCTTTATCTATTTGATTCCATATCAATAAAAATAAAAATAAAAAAAAAAATAAAAAACAGTATAATAACGCATAACCAACACTAAAAAATAACACATGTTGCGCATGTCTCAGTACAGATATATATGTATCGACACGCCTAGCGCTGTCTACTCGCCCTTGTGTGGTATATTTTTAAGATTCGTGCTAAAACCCCATTAGCCTTTATTGTTCGTGCTACAGGGGAAGAAAAATGACTTTCTTCTCTACCTTTGTCTAAACAATAACGTTTTTATCTTTCTCTTTTTTCTCTCCCCTAAATGAACATCTTGGAGCGCGCCCAGACAGAAAAAAAATATATGGAAAAGATTTTTTTTTTTTCTCGTGCTCTCGTCTCTCTCTCTAGCGCGCGTAGCGCTCCTCGCTCTCTCTCTCAAGATCGGCCTCGCACACCTCTTCGTCTCTCTCAGCTTTCCGCGTGGCATCTTCTGTCTCTCGTTTGGCTCTCATTATTTCTCTCCCATCCAATGCCCCGCCTCCTCGCCAGATCGCGAGTCTCTCCGCAACAGTCCACATCCATGTTCTCCTCGACTCTCATTACTCTCTACCCATGGCGTCTCTAAAATCATCCATTCTCTCTGTCGATCTCTCCCGGTCTGTTCCCTTGAATCTACCGGAATCACTTCTCCTCTCACGCGGAAGCGTCCTGACCTCCTAATCACTCACATTCCACTTACCTCCCGTTCTCGCAGCTCCGTCTCCGTCGAAGAAGCTCCATTTCATCTGAGCCGCTGTCACATCATGTCCTCCAGATCTCTCAGAGGAAGTGTCGCCTCGGTCTGTCCTCCCAATAGACCACGCATTCCCCTCTCCCATCTCTCCGATGGATTATCCTTTACCCCTCATCTATCTCCATTTTCTCTCCTCACGCTCCTCTCACTCTCTCCGTGCTACCACCGTAGTAGGTGTAAGAGCATAAGTATGCAGTTCCTATGCTCCCTCTCCCTTTCCCCCATCCCCCGCCGTCATCTCTCTGCCCTCGCGTGGCTCCAACGAGACGGTCCCCACGTTTCCCTCTGAACGCTCTCTCTCTCAAGTTTTTTTTTTAAAGCTGACGGCGGTGTTATCTTTAACGAAGTGATGTCGATTACCTGCGTCGAATGATACGGGTGAAATGACAGCAATAACGATAGATAAAACGGCAGCAATGGGAGATAAAGGGAGATAAGAGGGACACCGATGACTGTTGTATGAGTCTGTGTATTCAGATTTGGTCACGAACTCGTATGTGTGTGTAAATATCTGAAAAGGCTACACTGATATGTATACATGCATGTGTGTATGTGTGTGTGTTTCTCTCTCTTTGTTCCTACTAAACTTTTAATTCTTATTTTTTTTCGGTTTTCCTTTTTCGCGTAATAATTGTATTCTCTCTCCTGCCTTCAATTTTTCCATCCCTCCCTCCTCCCCTTCTCTCTAATGCTACTGCTGCCTATCTATCTACTATTTTTTTTCTTATTTTTTTTTTATATCTCCTCGACCTCTCTTTGGCTACTCACTTCTCTCTCTCCAGCCTCTCGTATGTTCCTCCATTTCCCCTTTTTGTATCTCACAACAGCTCGCATCTCTCAGTTACCCCCTTTCCTTGTCTTCCTTCTCCTGGGGCATTTAAAACGTTTCCCATTCTTTTTTTTTATTTTTTTTTTTTTTTTTCCTTTTTTTTTCTTTCTTCTTTTTTCTTCGTATATTTTTTTTCTTTCTATTCCTCGTCTATCTTCTCTCTCTTTCTTTCGCCTTTTATCACGTTTACAGTTATAACCTAAACAACAGGTAAGAACGGAGGAAGTGTGGGTGCCTTCTATACCATTAATATTCTTTTTTTTTTTTTTTCCAAACCTGTACTTCTCTCGGAATGGATCGTCGAATGAATAAATATTTAACCTGTCTAATTCTCCTTGAAAATACGAGCGGATAATTAACCCTTTGGGCAATCAATCTTGGAACTTCCCTCTCGCTCCTTCTCCCTCTCTCATATTTTCCCTCTCCCTTTCACTATTTTTTTTACTCTCTTTTTTTCTCTTTTCCTTTTTTTTAATCTTCGATAGGCCTATGTTAATCGGCAATGCATTTAAATTTCAGTGGCGTGGAACCCCTTTTCCTCTTTCTCTTTCGTTTGTCTTCTCTCTCTCCCTCTTCTCACTCCTCTATCTCTATCTCTTTCTTCCCCTCTCTCAGTCACCCTTTCTAGGTTTCTCCATACATCTCTCCTTACTTTCCCTCTCTCTCCAGTTACTTCACGCTTATCATCCCTCCATTTCTCTCTCTCTTCTTCTGCATTTTTTTTTTTTTTTTTTTTTTTTTTTTATTTTTTATTTTTTTTTTTTTTTATTTTTTTTTTGTTTTTTTTTTTTTTTTCCCCCCTCTCATCTTCCTCTTGATTCTCCTTCTCTCTTCCTCTCTCTCCTCATTTCCCTTCCCTCTCACATCCTTCTGTCTTCTTCTTGCTCCTCGAACTCCCTCTTATTAATTTTCCCCCCTTCTCCCCCCCCACCCCCTCTCTCACTTCACTCTTCTCGCCTCCTCTCTCCTCTCTTCCCCTTCACCAGGTTGCTGGCCTCGCCGTCTCTCTTCTTTATTTACGTTTCTCTCTCTCAGAAACTCTCTCGATCGCACTCTCTCTTCTTCTCCTCTTTCGGAGTTTCCTCACATAGGGCCTCCGCTCTCTCTTTTCTCACTCTTATCCTTTACTTTTCCCTGTCCCCCTTCGTTCTGGGTTTCCTCCTCTAGCATTTATTTAACCGCCAACAACAAACCCGCCACCCTAGCACCCCCCGCACCCACAAAACCAAAAACCCGACCCCCCGCCATCCACCGAAAAAAACCCACAACGCCACCCCACAAACCACAAACTGCAAAACTGGTATTTTTTCTCCCTCTCCTCTCTATGCTTTACACCTCACTCTTTCCTTCTTCTCATCCTTTTTTTCCTTTTTTCCCTCTTCCACTTTTTTTTGTTGTTTTTCCTTCCCCCTTTCTCTCCATTTACCACTCTGCTTCTTTGCTTCTCTTCTTCTTTTTCCCATACCTTTCTTTACTCTTCTCCTCTCTCGTTATTCCCTGTCAGTTCTGTACTCACTTCCTTCGGTTCTCCCGCTTCCTATCTCCCTATTCACTTTCGCTCCTCCTCCCTTTCTTTTCCCCCCTCCTCTACGTTGCCACCATGCATTCTCTCCTTCACTCTTACTCCCTCTCTCAATCTCTTTCTTTAATTCCACGCGAAGGACTTTCCTTCCTTTCTTCTCTCTTTTCCTCTCGTCGTCTCCATCTCTTCTTTAGTCTCTCTCTCTCTCACTCTCTCTCCTCTCTCACACACACACATACACACATGCACACACACAGCACACACACACACACACACGCACACACACACACACACTTATACAGACATCTATAGAAATAGGACTCGTGTGACGCCCTCATCCCGGCTGTAGGTAAAGGCATAGATATGGGTCGTATGCTCTACGTATTTGTAAATATATTTTTTTATTCTTGTTCAACAGCTTACGAATGCTACGTCCGTGATGTCATGTGAATGATACCGTTATTTGAACCAAATGTATTAAGAAATAACCGAGCACCATACACATACACACACATATATATATACACACACACACACACAACATATATATATATATATATATATATATATATATATATATATATATTATATATATATATATATATATATATATATATATATATACATGTATACATACACATATTGAATGTCTCGTAAACACAACCCCCCCCCCAAACAGAAAGCCCACCCCCACCCCACCCCCCTGAACACACAGCCATCCACTCCCACCTCCTCAACCGCACACTTTTGACAGCTGCCAAGAGTAAATGTAAACACCAACAGCCCAGGACGTGTTAATACCCATCAGAGGCCCTCTATTCGTTTCCAGTGTCAATATATATTTTTCTCTCCGTTTTTCTCTCTTCGGTTTTCGTCCTCCCCCGCTTTCGTTACGCTTACGTACTCTTATTCTTGGTGTCTGTGGTTCTGTTTTTTTTTTTTTTTATTTATGTTCTATATTTCATTTCTTTTGTGTGTGTCTTTGTCTTGTCTGTGTCTCTCTCTCTCTCTCTCTCTCTCTCTCTCTCTCTCTCTCTCTCATATCCTTCACCTCTAACATTGGCTGAGAGGATGGTAAGACTGTCCGACCATTTGCTGGAGTGAGACATTGCCATTACCCTCACTATCATTACTACCACAGATACCACAATAACCACTTCAGATGTCGCCAACGTTACCGCCACCATCCCTCTCACCATCCCTTCCTCTCTCTCTCTCTTTCTCTTTCGCTTTTTTTTCTCTCTCTCTCTCTCTCTCTCTCTCCCCTCCCTCTCCCTCTCCCTCTCCCCCTCCCCACCCCCCCCTCTCTTAGGCGACTTGGCAGGTTCCTTGGCCGTCTGCCTTTTAGGTTCCTTAGGCGACTTGGCAGGTTCCTTGGCCGTCTGCCTTTTAGGTTCTTTAGGCGACTTGGCAGGTTCCTTGGTCTGCCGAATTCTTTAGGCGACTTGGCAGGTTCCTTGGCCGTCTGCCTTTTAGGTTCTTTAGGCGACTTGGCAGGTTCCTTGGCCGTTGTTTCTTCCTGTGCACATTTTTTTTGTTTTTTTTCGTTTTTTTTTTCAGTACCGGGTCTCCCCTCCTTCCTCCCTCTCCCTCGGCGGGCAGAGCGCCCCCTGGACGCTCACCAGCGCCTGCGCATGCCCCCTCTCTCGAGGGCGCTTCAGACGAGGCTCATCATGGTCGTCTCCTCCTCCGAGGGCGCTTCAGACGAGGCTCGGTCAGGGCGCTTCAGACGAGGCTCATCATGGTCGTCTCCTCCTCTCGAGGGCGCTTCAGACGAGGCTCATCATGGTCGTCCTCCTCCTGAAGACGGGCGCAGACGAGGCTCATCATGGTCGTCTCATCCTCCTCCTCTCGAGGCGCTTCAGACGAGGCTCATCATGTCGTCCTCCTCCTCTCGAGGCGCTTCAGACGAGGCTCATCATGGTCGTCGTCCTCCTCTCGAGGGCGCTTCAGACGAGGCTCATCATGGTCGTCTCTCTCTCAGAGAGCGCTCATGGTCGTCCTCCTCTCGAGGGCGCTTCAGACGAGGCTCATCATGGTCGTCCTCCTCCTCTCGAGGGCGCTTCAGACGAGGCTCATCATGGTCGTCGTCCTCCTCCTCTCGAGGGCGCTTCAGACGAGGCTCATCATGGTCGTCGTCCTCCTCTCGAGGGCGCTTCAGACGAGGCCTCATCATGGTCGTCCTCCTCCTCTCGAGGGGCGCTTCAGACGAGGACGCTTCAGACGAGGCTCATCATGGTCGTCCTCCTCCTCTCGAGGGCGCTTCAGACGAGGCTCATCATGGTCGTCCTCCTCCTCTCGAGGGCGCTTCAGACGAGGCTCATCATGGTCGTCCTCCTCCTCTCGAGGGGCGCTTCAGACGAGGCTCATCATGGTCGTCCTCCTCCTCTCGAGGGCGCTTCAGACGAGGCTCTCATGGTCGTCCTCCTCTCGAGGGCGCTCTGTCGTCCTCCTCTCGAGGGCGCTCATGGTCGTCCTCCTCTCGAGGGCGCTCATGGTCGTCCTCCTCTCGAGGAGGCTCATGGTCGTCCTCCTCTCGAGGGCTCATGGTCGTCAGAGGAGGCTCCCAGGAGGCTCATGGTCGTCCTCCTCTCGAGGAGGCTCATGGTCGTCCTCCTCTCGAGGAGGCTCATGGTCGTCCTCCTCTCGAGGAGGCTCATGGTCGTCCTCCTCTCGTCTGATGCTTGTAAGAAAGCAGCGCAGCTCGAGGCACACGCCTCGTGCTTGGGCGAGCGCGTCAAGCCCCTCGTAGACGAGATCGAGGAAGATGAACTGCAGGGCCTTCGCGCTGGGGAAGGTGACCTCAGAGTCCCCGCTCGAGACCCTGCTGCTGAACTCGTCCGTCGAGACCGTCCAGGGGGAGGGACCGACGCACTCCCGGACGAAGGCAGGGGGCACTTCAGGAATGCGGCGGGCGGCGCAGAAGAGGGTCAGCGCAGAAGCCTCCAGGTGGGTCATCCGCCTCTGCGAAGTCGTGTCCAGGAGAGCGGCGACGTCGTCCGACGTTTCCGGAGGACACCAATGCAAGGTCAGTTCCCCCTTGTTCTGCTCAGTAGCTTCCTCCTCTTTCTTTTTCAAATTTTTCTCTTTGTCTTCCTTCTTCTTCTTTTCCCTTTTTTCCTTCTTCTCTTGTCTCATTTTCTCCTTCTCCTCCTTCTTCTTTTCCTTCTCCTTCTTCTTCTCCTTCTTTCTCCTCACCTCCTCCTTCTTCTTTTCCTTCTCCTCCTTCTTTTTCTCCTTCACTTCCTCCTTCTGCTTTTCCTTCTCCTTCTTCTTCTCCTTCACCTCCTCCTTCTTCTTTTCCTTCTCCTCCTTCTTTTTCTCCTTCACTTCCTCCTTCTGCTTTTCCTTCTCCTTCTTCTTCTCCTTCTCCTCTTCTTCTTTTCCTTCTCCTCCTTCTTTTTCTCCTTCACCTCCTCCTTCTTCTTTCCTTCTTCCTTCCTTCTCCTCCTTCTCTTACTTTTTCTTCTCCTTCACCTCCTCCTTCTTCTTTTCCTTCTCCTCCTTTTTTTCTCCTTCACCTCCTCCTTCTTCTTTTCCTTCTCCTCCTTTTTCTTCTCCTTCACCTCCTCCTTCTTCTTTTCTTCTCCTCCTCTCTCTTACTTTTTTTCTCCTTCACCTCCTCTTCTCTTTCCTTCTCCTTCACCTCCTCCTTCATCTTTTCCTTCTCCTCCTTCTCTTACTTTTTCTTCTCCTCCTTCTCTTACTTTTTCTTTTCCTCCTTCTCTTACTTTTTCTCCTTCACCTCCTCCTTTTTCTTTTCCTTCTCTTGCATCTTCTTCTTCTTCTCCTCTTCCATCACTCTTTCTTTTTCCTCTCTTTCCATTTTCTTCCTCACCCTTACTTCTTGCATCCGCTGCTCCCTTTCCTCCTTCATCTGCGCGAGTTGCAGCTCCTTCTCGATCTTCGCCTCCGCCCTCTACCTTTCCTACTCCTTCTTCCACAGCATTTTCAGCTTTGCATCTACCCTTTTCTCCCTCTCCCTCTCCTACTCCTCCGTCTCCAGAAGGAAGTGAGGAGCCAGACTGAACCCAAGTGTGGCTAGGGACCACTCCTCTAGATCGAGTTCCTCCTATGAAGGTGAGGGCTCCATGCCTCATGTATGGGCGGGCTTGGTCGCCTGTACAGCTGGTGGTGAGTTTTATGGGCTTAGAACGTGTGTGCGAAAGGTGGGTGTTAGTGCATGTGCGTATGTGAAGGGAAGGGTGAGAGTTTGTGTAGGGGGATGGGGGTGTGTCTGTGTGTACTTGTATGTGTACGGTGTGTTGGTGTGTGTGTGTGTTGGGGGCGATGTGTGTGGGCGTGTGTTGGTGTGTGTGTGTGTTGGGGGGAAGGGTGTTTGTGGGTGTGTCGGTGTGTACTTGTGTGTATCGACTTGTGTCCGTGTGTACTTGCGTGTGTGTGTGAGTTGGGAAAAAGTGTGTGTCTGTGTGTATTTGTGTGTGTCTGTGTGTACTTGTGTGTGTATGTGTGTGTGTGTTTGTGAGTGTGTGTGTGTGTGTGTGTGTGTGTGTGTGTGTGCGTGTGTGTGTGTGTGTGTGTGTGTGTACTTTATCTGTGTGTGACTTTGGGGGAAATGTGTTTACGTGTGTTTACGTGTGTGTGTGTGTGTGTGTGTGTGTGTGTGTGTGTGTGTGTGTGTGTGTGTGTGTGTGTGTGTGTGTGTGTGTGGTGTGCGCGCGCTCGAGATAAAGATAGACAGATAGATAGATTGATAAATAGACAGAGAGAGAGAGAAAAAAAAGAAACCTGACTGCTCCTTTATTACTATCCAAAGACGTAACCGAAGATATATAAAAAAAAATCGAGAACCAAACCCGAAGAAAGCCACAAAGGCATTAAGTCCTAACATTCAAGTCATAAGCGAAAATACTGAGAGAGAGAGAGAGAGAGAGAGAGAGAGAGAGAGAGAGAGAGAGAGAGAGAGAGAGAGAGAGAGAGAGAGAGAGAGAGAGAGAGAGAGAGAGAGAGAAGAGAGAGAGAGAGAGAGAGAGAGAGAGAGGAAAGAGAAAAGAGAAAGAGAAAGAGAAAGAGAAAAGAGAAGAGAGAGAGAGAGAGAGAGAGAGAGAGAGAC
>NW_020869367.1:329084-336080 GCF_003789085.1 Penaeus vannamei | reverse complement strand
TATGAGTCTTCAGTGTGCTGGTAAAGAAAGAGAAAGATAGATAGAAGAAAAGGAAGAAGAAGAGTACGATGATGGGAAGAAGAATGAGAAAAAAGGAGGAGGAGAAGCGAAGATGGGGAAGAAGGAAAGGGAGAGGGGAGGAGGAGGAGAGGAGAGGAGGAGGAGAAGAGGAAGAGAAGAGAAGAAGAAGAATTCGTCGATGGGGGAGAACAAGGAAAGGAGGAGGAGGAGGAAAGACATACACACAAACACACACACACACACACACACACACACACACACACACAAACACACACATACACACAAACCACACACCACACACACACACACAACAAACACACACATTACACACACACACACATACACACACACGCACACAAACACACACACACACACCACATACGACACAAACACACACAAACACACCACACACAACACACCACACACAAACACACACACACACACAAAACACACACACACACAAACACAAAACACACCACAACCACACAACACACAACACAACACACACACACCACACAAACAACACACACACACACAAACACACACACACACGACAACACACACACACACACACACAAACACACATAACACACACACACACACACACACACACAACCACACACACACACACACACACACACACACAAACCACACCACACACACACATACACAAACACACACACACGAAGTCGTATTGAGGACACAGACACGTGCACATGAATCAGTGTAGACATATTCTTCAGTTCAGTTCCTTTATGGATAGACATGAATTATAAGAAAATGTATGATGATGATGATGAAAAGTGTGATGATATTGGGTCAATAATAATAGTAATAATAATAGCAATGTTGGTAATAATGATAAAGATTATTGTAACAATAGTCATGATGAAGTATGATTGATGATAGTGTAAGACGTAATATAATCTATGTCATAATGTGACAGAAGGATACTATTAACAATGGTAATAATTATAGTTATGGTAATGATGAAATTGATGATGATATCAGCCCTAGTTGGAGAAGTATTTGTTGTAATAATGATGACAATGATAAATAAGGGTAATAAATGATTAATGATAATGGCAGGGGTAATAATAATGATGAAAATACAATACTGCAATGATAACAGGATGATAATGAAAATAATGAATGATGACATTAATTGTAATGAAAGTATAAAAATGATAGTATCAATAATGATAATGATAGATGACGAAATGATCATAATAACAATAATAATGACAACAATAATGATAAATCATAGTAATAATAATAATGCTAATGATAATAAAAATGATGAAGGGAATAATAATGATAATGTCGACGATTATATTACTAATAATGATAATGCTAATAATTAGGATATAATGAAAATGACAATTAGCAATTATAATGAATTAATAAATGATTGATAAATAATAATAATTGATGATAATAACAATGGTCAATAGATAATGATAATGATAATAATAATGATAAGTTTAATGAACAATACTAACACTATTGACCTTACTACTGCTACTACTAACAATAACAACATAACAACCACACTTCACAATAATGCACTTCGTCATAATATTAACCAAATTAACACACACACACACACACACACACACGCCACCACATCAGTCACTCACACACAACAAATACATTTGTACACACTCCTCTCTCTCTCTCTCTCACGCACACACGTTACCACTTCACTTTCTCTCTCTCTCGTCTCTCTCTCTCTCTCTCCTCTCTCTCTCCCTCACACACATACACACACACACACACACACACACACACACAACCAGTATAGAAGGTGATAAATGCCCCTCATACTGTGACTGACAGTAGCTTATCACCCGAGCGAATTCACCCCTTTCTTGGAGCTGATTGGGAAAATTATGAGTCTTCAGGTGATCTTGGTAAGAAAAGAGAATGATAGATAGAAGAAAAATGAAGAAGTAAGAGTAAGAATTGATTGCGAAAGAAGAATGAAGATAAAAAAGGAGGAGGAGAAGAGATGGGGAAGAAAGGAAGGGGGAGGGAGGCACGAGGAGGAGGAGGAGAAAGGAAGGGCAAAGAGAGAGGAGGAGGAGGAGGAGGGGAGTAGGAGGAGGAGGAGGAGAAGGAGAAGCGAGAAGGGAGAAGGAGAAGGAAAGGGGAAGGGAGAAGAAGAAAAAAAAGTAAAGATAGAAGAGGTAGAGAAGAAGAAGAAGAGGTGGGGAAGAGAAAGGGAGGAAGAGAGGAGCGAGGAGGAGGGGGAAGGAGGAGGAGAAGTAAGAAGAAGAGATGAGAAAGGCAAGTCAAACAAGAAAGAAAATAAAAGTAGAAGAAGGAAACGAAGAAAGAAAAAGAGAGAAGAAAAGAAACGAAAATTGTTGAACGAAAAAAAAAATCTTTTTCTTTTACATTTAAGACATTGACAAGAATTAATGAAAGGTACATATCAATAGTACTTTATCTTTTACCCGTTTAACCCTTTTGTATTCTGTTGTTGGAGGCTAATTGTCAAGATAAGTGAGGTGTAGGTTTGGTGGAAGAGGGTGCTACCATTATGGGGGGGGGGTTGATGATAATGGTAGTAATATGGTGGTGGTAGATGGTAAGGTGATGGTAATAATGTGTGTAAATATGGTGGTGGTAATAATGGTAAGGTAATCATGGTGATGGTGATAATTGTGATGATGGTCGTGGTGATGAAGATGATTATGATAACAATGAATAATTATGATGATGATAAATGATGATGGTGTTGGTGAGTTGATAATGATTTATAAATGATAATTATAATGATAATGATGATGGCGGGTGATGATGATGATAATACTTCATAATCATTAGTGATATCATTTATTGCCATTGATATCATTGTTATCATCAGATCGTTAATGATTGTCGATTGTCAGTTTAAAATTATCATAATAATTATTCATCATTACTACCATTATCATTATCATCATTATTATTATCACCATCAGCATCACCTTTATCGTCATCATCATAATCTTTATTCTTATTAATATTATCATTACCTTCTTCACATCAATAATAATAGAACTAGAAGCCCTCAGAGAGCGCATACCTCCGCCAAGGCAAAAAGATCACCAACGCAATAAAAATAATCACACTTAATTACACTAAAATCACCTCTTTGTCAAGGACACAGATGGCGTCCGTGTCTCCCCATCTCGCAGTGTTAATGAATAATAATCGTAATGTTAATAATAATAATAATAATAATACATATGATAATAATAATAATAATAATAATAAAATAATAATAATAATAATAATAATAATAATAATAACAATAATAATAATAATAATAATAAAATAATAATAATAATAATAATAATAATGATAATAATAATAATAATGGATAATATATATAAATAATGATAATAATAATAATAATAATAATAATAATAATAATGATAATAATAATAATAAATAATAATATATATTAATAATAATAATAATTAATAATCAATAATAATGCAGAATAATAATAATAATAATCTAATAATAATAATAATGTTGGGTCCTATTCATGATACGATTCACCACCAACATTCAATGGCCATCTAAGTAGGCCTAAGACAAGCCCTTGGCTAAAAAAAAAAAAATATAGTCATCTGTTCATGAATGATGATAATGATAATAATAATCGTAACATAATGATAATAAATAATAATGATAATAATAATAAGAATAATAAATAATAATAATAATAATGCGAATATAATAACAATGATAATTAATTAATAATAATTATAAATAATAACAAATCATGAAAACTATTAATATATTTTGGGTTATCCTGCTACCCAACGAACAAACAAACTAACCAACGCTACCAAAAGAAAAATACCAAAAAACACATTAAAAACTGAGGTAACATACTTAATATCTCAAACCTATATCAACAGCACCTGCAACTTCAAGCAACATCAGTCCTTGAAAAAAAATTGCAAAGAAAATCGATCTATTTTAATTTCTTTCGTTCGATTTTCCATTTCGATGACGTCATTGGCAAGGGTTGACAGTGACTGATTTCTTGCTTTCGAGAGCGCTCTGTCAACTTCCCGTTTTCTATGCTTCTTGCCTGGTGCGGGGGTCCTTGTCTATTTTCTTCGTTAGCTTAATCATTGTTATCTTGTTCTTCTTGTTTCTTCTTTGACTTTTGCTCTTCTTTTTGTTGTTACTTGTTGTTATTGTTTTTTTTTTGTTCTTGAATATTTTGTTCACCTTCCACTTTTAAATTTTCTCATATGCTGTTAAAATGACTTGTAGACAGCAGTGATGCTATCTCACTCAATTGAATTTCAGATAATTCTCGTTATATTACAGCAAAACATTAATAAACTTCAAAACATACATCGTGGCTTCCCCCCCGCCTATATATATCTATATATATAAATAATATATATATATATATATATATATATATATAGTATATATATATATATATATATATATATATATATATATATATATATGGCCACTATGCAGGGCGGGCAGTTCATGTTCTTATCCTTTGGTATAATTTTTGATAGTGATTCAGTAAACTTTTGGACTTTTATGATCAAACTTAAAAAATAACTTCTATTTCTTTAACAATCATGAAACTAAATAATAAAAAAAATATAGTTATTTATCAGTCATGAAACTAAATAATAAACAAAAATATTTCTTTAACAATCATGAAACTAAATAATCTTAAAAATTATATTTATTTATCAGTCATGAAACTAAATAATAATAAAAAAGTCTTGAACAATCATGAAACTAAATAATAAAAAAATACATTTCTTTAACAATCATCAAACTACATAAAAAAAAAAACTTTTTGTAGGAAGTTCAAATTTAATGGCGCGAGGTATAGTGTCCTGTAGTCACGTGACTGTGCAGGTCTTAGTACAGAATCCGCAAAACGTGTAGATTGTAGAATTATACAAGAATTTTCTGTCCTGTAATAGTCTCTTTACAACATCTATTCTTTGGTTGTAACAATTTCATCCTTCTTTTTTTCTATTTCATTTGTCTTTCTTTATTTTATGTTTCACTCGTTTTTCTTTTTCTTTTTTTCTCTCTCTCATTTATCCCTTGCTTCTATTGTCTTCTTCCTTTTATCTCTGCTTACTCTTTTGTTCACTTTCTCACTTCACTTTTCTCTAAGTATCTTTCACTTTCTACGTCCTCTGTTTCTCCTCTTCCTCTTCCTGCTCTGCCTCCTCCTCCTACACCTTTTGTCCCTTCTCTCTCTCCTCCTCCTTTCCTCCAAGCTACACCCTATGTTCCTGCTTCCTCCCTTCTCCCTCTTCCTCCTCCTACGCCCTCTCCTCCTCACCTCGCCTCCACCCTCTGTTCCTCCTCCTTCTATTTCTCCTCTCCTCCACTCTCTCCTCCTCGTCCCTACTACACTCTCTTCCTCCTCCTTCTGTTTCTCTTACTCCACCCTTTCCTCTTCATCCCTCCTCGTCCTCGTCCTCCTCACCTCCTTCCTCCCTCCTCCCTCCTCCCTCCACCTCCCCTTCCCTCCCTCCTCCACCCTCCTCCTCCTCCTCCCTCCTCCTTCCTTCCTTCCTCCTCCTCCCTCCTCCCCCTCCTCCTCCCCTTTCCACCCTTTCCTCCTCCTCTCCTCCCCCTCCCTCCTCCCTCCTCCCTCCTTCCTCTCCTCTCCTCCTCCTCCTCCTTCCTCCTCCCTCCTCCTCCCTCCTCCCTCCTCCACCCCCTTTCCTCCTCCCTCTCCCTCCTCCATCCTCCCCCCTCCTCCACCCTTCCTCCTACCTCTTCCTCCCTCCTTCTCCCTCCCTCCACCCTTTCCTCCCTCCTCCCTCCTCCCTCCTTCCCTCTCCTCCTCAAACCTGTCAGGAAAACAGCCCAAGAAGTATTAGTCCGCCATTACTCAGGTGATAACACTAAGCATGTCCTCGGGCTTGTTAATTACTCATTTGGCTGAGACTAATTGCCAATTAATCACCGAAGCCTTCCTTGCCCGTAAGGAGGGGGGAGGGGAAGGGAGAGAGGGGAGGGGAGGGAGGAAGGGAGGAGAGGGAGGGAAGGGAGGGAGGGGCTAAGGGGAGGGAGGAGGGGGAAGGGGAAGGAGGGAGGAAGGGGAGGAGGGAAGGAGGGGAGGAGGGAAAGGGGAAGGATGGAGGGGGGAAGGGGTTAAGGGAGGGAGGGGAGGGGTTAAGGGAGGGGGGGAGGGGGGAGGAGGTAGGGGAGGAGGGAGGAGGAGGGAGGAGGGGAGGGAAGGGAGGAGGTAGGGGAAGGGAAGGAGGGAGACGGGAAGGGGGAGGAAGTGAGGTTAGGGGAGGAGGGGAGGGGAGGAGGGGAGGGGTGGGGAAGGGGAGGAAGGAGGAGGGAAGGGGGAGGAGGGAGGAGGGAAGAAGGGAAGGAGGGAGGGAGGGAGGAGGGGTTAAGGGAGGAGGGGAGGAAAGGTAGGAAAGGGAGGGAGGAAGGAGGGGAAAGGGGGAGGAAAGGGAGGAGGAGGTAGAGGAAGGGGGAAGGAGGAGGAGGGAAGGAGGGTTAAGGGAGGGGGGGAAAGGGGGAGGAAAGGGAGGGAAGAGGTAGGGGAGGGGGGTGGGGGAAGGAGGGGATAGAGTAAGGAAGGAAAAAAGGAGGGGGGGGAGCGGAAGAGTGGAGGGAAGATGTATTTAGACAATAATACTTTTTTCTGTAAGCGGAAAAGGAACGAGAAAAAGTACATAAAGAAGAACGTAACAGTATTAACAGTCAAGATGATTAAATAACAATGTTGATAAGGATGGCTGATAATGGTTGCGATAATAATGGCAATATAAACTGCAAGATTACATGGAGAAGAAGGGGGGGGGGGGGGGAAGGTCGCGTTTTCGGGGAAATCTGTCGGCATTTCCGGGTTGTATAGCGTCGAACATTTCAAAATTTCAACCACATTTCACAACTCCAACAGTTTTAATCCTTCTCTACACAAATAAAGAATTACTTACAACAAAATTA
>NW_020869367.1:309084-314084 GCF_003789085.1 Penaeus vannamei | reverse complement strand
TTTTTCCGTCCTTTGTGGGTTCCGTCTGAATTTGAAGCCCTGTTCACACTTAGCACTTTTTCGTCAATTTGTGGTTCCCTCTGATTTTGAAGGCCCTTATCACACTAGCACCTTTTCCGTCAATTTCTGGGGTTCCGTTGAACTTGAAGCCCTGTCACATAGCTCTTTTCCGTCAATTTCTCTGGTTCCGTCTGAATTGCAGGCCTTCATAATAGAATTTTTTTCCGTCAAGGTTCCGCTTGCACAACTAGCACTTTTTTCGTCAATTTCTGGGGTTCCGTCTGAATTTGAAGGCCGTCATATTAGCACTTTTCTCGTCAATTTGTGGGGTTCCGTCTGAATTTGAAGGCCCTATCACACTAGCACTTTTTCCGTCAATTTGTGGGGTTCCGTCTGAATTTGAAGGCCCTGTCATACTAGCACTTTTCTTGTCCATTTGCGGGGTTCCGTCTGAACTTGAAGGCCCTGTCACACTAGTCCGTCAATTTCTTGTTCGTCTGGAATTTGAGGCCCTGTACACTAGCAGTAGGAACTTTTTCCGTCAATTTGTGGGGTTCCGTCTGAATTTGAAGGCCCTGTCACACTAGCTCTTTTTCCGTCAATTGTGGGTTCCGTACTGAATTTGAGGCCCTGTCACACTAGCCTTTTCCGTCAATTTGTGGGGTTCCGTCTGATTTTGAAGGCCCTGTCACACTAGCACTTTTTCTCTTCATTTGTGGGGTTCCGTCTGAATTTGAAGGCCCTGTCACACTAGCACTTTTTCCGTCAATTTGTGGGGTTCCGTCTGATTTTGAAGGCCCTGTCACACTAGCACTTTTTCCGTCATTTTGTGGGGTTCCGTCTGAATTTGAAGGCCCTGTCACACTAGCACTTTTTCCGTCAATTTGTGGGGTTCCGTCTGAACTTGAAGGCCCGTTCACAATAGCACTTTTTCCGTCAACTTGTGGGTTTCCGGGTGGTTTCTGAACTTGAAGGCCCTGTCACACTAGCCATTTTTCCGTCAATTTGTGGGTTCCGTCTGATTTGAAGGCCCGTCACACTAGCACTTTTTCCGTCAATTTGTGGGGTTCCATCTGAATTTGAAGGCCCTGTCACATTAGCTCTTTTTCCGTTAATTTGTGGGGTTTCCATCTATTTGAATAGGCCCTGTCACACTAGCTCTTTTTCCGGTCAATTTCTGGGTCTTCCGTACTTGAAACTTGAGCCCTTCACACTACCACTTCTTTCCGTCAATTTTGTGGTTCCGTCTGAATTTGAAGGCCCTGTCACACTAGCACTTTTTCCGTCAATTTCTGGGGTTCCGTCTGAACTTGAAGGCCCTGTCACACTAGCACTTTTTCCGTCAATTTTGTGGTTCCGGTTCTTTGAGGCCTGTCACACTAACAATTGTGGGGTTCCGTCTGAATTTGAAGGCCCTGTCACACTAGCACTTTTTCCGTCAATTTCTGGGGTTCCGTCTGAACTTGAAGGCCCTGTCACATTAGCTCTTTTTCCGTCAATTTGTGGGGTTCCGTCTGAATTTGAAGGCCCTATCACACTAGCACTTTCCGTCAATTTGTGGGTTCCGTCTGAATTGAAGGCCCTATCACACTAGCACTTCCTCATTTTGTGTGGGTTCCGTCTGAATTGAAGCCCTGTCACACTAGCACTTTTTCCCGTCATTTTTGGGTTCCTCTGAATTGAAGCCCTATCACACTTAGCACTTTTTCCGTCATTTTGTGGGTTCCGTCTGAATTTGAAGGCCTGTCACACTAGCACTTTTTCGTCAATTTCTGGGGTTCCGTCTGAATTTGAAGGCCCTGTCACACTAGCACTTTTTCCGTCAATTTGTGGGGTTCCGTCTGAATTTGAAGGCCCTGTCACACTAGCTCTTTTTCCGTCATTTTGTGGGGTTCCGTCTGAATTTGAAGGCCCTGTCACACTAGCACTTTTTCGTCAATTTGTGGGGTCTGAATTTGAACCCTGTCACACTAGTCTTTTTCCGTCATTTTGATCCTCTGAATTTAAAGCGCACATAGCTCTTTTTCCGTCATTTTGGTCCGTCTGAATTTGAAGGCCCTTCACACTAGTTCTTTTTCCGTTTTTGTGGGGTCGTCTGAAATTTGAAGGCCCTTCACACTAGCACTTTTTCCGTCATTTTGTGGGGTTCCGTCTGAATTTGAAGGCCCTGTCACACTAGCACTTTTTCCGTCATTTGTGGGTTCCGTCTGAATGAAGCCCTATCACACTAGCACTTTTCCTCAATATGTGGGGTTCCGTCTGAATTTGAAGGCCCTATCACACTAGCACTTTTTCCGTCATTTTGTGGGGTTCCGTCTGAATTTGAAGGCCCTGTCACACTAGCACTTTTTCCGTCATTTTTGTGGTTCCGTCTGAATTTGAAAGCCCTGTCACACTGCTCTTTTTCCGTCATTTTGTGGGTTCCGTCTGAAATTTGAAGCCCTATCAAATAGCACTTTTCCGTCAATATGTGGGGTTCCGTCTGAACTTGAAGGCCCTGTCACACTAGCACTTTTTCCGTCAATATGTGGGTTCCTCTAAACTTGAAGGCCCTGTCACACTAGCACTTTTTCCTTAATATGTGGGGTTCCGTCTGAATTTGAAGGCCCGTCACACTAGCACTTTTTCCTGTCACGTCTATTTGAAGGCCCTTGTCACACTACACTTTTCCGTCAATTTGTGGGGTTCCGTCTGAACTTGAAGGCCCTGTCACACTAGCACTTTTTCCGTCAATATGTGGGGTTCCGTCTGAATTTGAAGGCCCTGTCACACTAGCACTTTTTCCGTCAATTTGTGGGGTTCCGTCTGAACTTGAAGGCCCTGTCACACTAGCACTTTTTCCGTCAATATGTGGGGTTCCGTCTGAATTTGAAAGGCCCTGTCACACTAGCACTTTTTCCGTAATTTGTGGGTTCCGGAATTTGAAGCCCTGTCACACTAGCACTTTTCGTCAACGTTCCTCTATGAAGGCCCTGTCACACTAGCACTTTTCCGTCAATATGTGGTTTCCTCTGAATTTGAAGGCCCTGTCACACTAGCACTTTCCGTCAATTTGTGGGTTCCGTCTGAATTTGAAGGCCCTGTCACACTCTTTCCGTCATTTGTGGGTCCGTCAATTAGCACTTTTTCGTCAATTTTTGGGTTCCGTCTGAATTTGAAGGCCCTGTCACACTAGCACTTTTTCCGTCAATTTGTGGGGTTCCGTCTGAACTTGAAGGCCCTGTCACACTAGCACTTTTTCCGTCAATTTTGGGTTCCGTCTGAATTTGAAGGCCCTGCTCACACTAGCACTTTTTCCGTCAATTTGTGTGCGGTTCCTGTCACATCTTCCGTCAAGTGGTTCGTCTGACTGAAGCCCTGTCACACTAGCACTTTTTCCTCATTTTGTGGGGTTCCGTCTGAATTGAAGGCCCTGTGCACTTTTCCTCAATTTGTGGTTCCGTCTGAATTTGAAGGCCTGTCACACTAGCACTTTTTCCGTCATTTGTGGGGTTCCGTCTGAATGAAGCCCTGTCACACTAGATGAATTGAAGGCCCTGTAGCACTTTCCGTCAAGGTTCCCTGAATTTGAAGGCCCTATCACACTTAGCTCTTTTTCCGTCATTTGTGGGTTCGTCTTGAAGGCCCTGTCAACTCAGTTTGAATTTGGCCCTGCCACTCTAGCACTTTTTCGTCATGGGGTTCCGTCGAATTTGAACGCCCTGTCACACTAGCACTTCTTTCCTCATTTTGTGGTTTTCGTCTGAATTGAAGGCCCTGTCACACTCGCATTTTGTGGTTTCCGTCTGATTTGAAGGCCCTGTCACACTAGCACTTTTTCCGTCATTTTGTGGGGTTCCGTCTGAATTGAAGGCCCTGTCACACTAGCACTTTTTCCGTCATTTGTGGGTTCCGTCTGAATTGAAGGCCCTGTTTCACACTAGCACTTTTTCCGTCATTTTTGGGTCCGTCTGAATTGAAGCCCTTCACACTAGCACTTTTTCTGTCAATTTGAGGAGTTCCGTCTGAATCTGAGGCTTTCCGCAAGGATCGTCTACAAACGGAACGCCTCCCAGACCGTTTCTGTCTGACTAATTTCCGTGTTGATCTTGTGATATTAATAAATTAGATAGGATGAGTGAATGTAAACATAAGCCAGTATTTTAGAACATTTGTATGTACAATATACATCATCATACTTCTTAAAAATAATGTAATATGCATGAGAATGTTCGTGCGATTCCCGGAACCTCACTCCGATAGCGCCATGTTTGTTGACATGATTTTCATAGGGAGTTCATTAGGAAACGCAAAACATTGACGGAAAAAGTGCTAGTGTGATAGGGCCTTATAAAGCATCCGAAACTACGCTCGTCTACGCAATCCTCTTCACCTCCCCCCCCCTTAAGGTCTCCCCTCTGGAAGCTGTGTCGGGATTATATTTATTTATTTATTTTTTGTTTCTCCAAGAGTGCTTGTTTTAGGCCTCTGGGTTTCTTAAATGTGTTCTCTGTTCGGCTTTCTTGTCTGATTTCGATGGTATATTGTATTTTTGTATCTGTTTTGGTTTGTATGTTTGTTTGTTTTTCGTTTCGCTTGTATATCTATTTTTTTTCGTTTGTATCTTTTCCGTTTTTATGATATAGTTTGTTTCTTTTTTTATTTTTCTATCTGTATCTGTTAATTTCATTTTTTAATTTATTTTCATTTACATAATTTCTCGCTAGGCCAGGTTGCTTGGCCTGCGCCGCTTGCCCTTTCTCTCGCGGGCGCTTCCCACACACACATACATACACACACACACACACACACACACATATATATACATATATACACATATGCATATGTATATGTGTATATATGTGTTTGTGTGTGCGTACACATACACACACACACACACATACACACACACGCACGCACACACACACACACACACACACACACACACACACACACACACACACATACACACACACACATATATTTACATAAATATTTACATATACATAAATATACACATA
>NW_020869367.1:294084-296584 GCF_003789085.1 Penaeus vannamei | reverse complement strand
GAGAGAGGTGGAGAGGAATAGGAAAGGAAAGGGATGGAGAGGAGAGGAAAGGGAGGAGGGAGGAGAGTGTGGAATGGAAATGGAAGAAGGTCAAGGAGGAAGAGAAAAGGAGAGAAAAAAACAGGCATAGAAGAAGGAGGGGTATAGGGAAAGGGAAAAAAAGAAGGGAGAAAGAGAGAGAGAGATAAGGGAAGAAGGATGACTAAAGGGAGATGAAAAGGGGTGGAGAGGAAGGGAGGAAAAAATAAGGATTAAAGGAAATCGAAGACAAGAGGGGGGGGGGAGTAGATGCAAGAGGAGAGGGGGGGCAAAGGAGGGAAAGGAACAGAAAGAGAATAAAGAAGAAGAGGTGGAGGGGATGGAGCGAAAGAGGAATGTGTATAAGATAAAACGAGAAAGAGAAAGAAGGGGAAGGAAGGAAGAGAAGTGAGGAGAAGGAAAGATGAAGGAGAGGAGAAGTAAGAGAAGTGAGGAGAAGGAAAGATGAAGGAGAGGAGAAGGAAAGAGGGATAGGAGAAAGAGAGGAAAAGAAGAGGAGAAAAAAGAGGAAAAAAAGAAAAGAGAAGAAAGAGAAGGAGAAAGAAAGGGAAAAAGAGGAAGAGGAGAAGAGAAAGAGAAGGACAAGAAAAGAAATTAAAGTAGAAAGAGAAGGAAAGGAGAAGGGAAAGAGCGAAGGAAGGGAAGAGGAAGAAGAAGGAAAATCGAAGGAACGCAATTAAGGGTTATTGTCGCTTGCTCTCTTCAAACTCTTATTAGGAACAAGAGAGCAAAATTTCTGTGTCGGAGGATGGAACGAAGAGGGAAGTGACGGAGGCGAGAACAAAGGACAAAGGGAAATAAAGACAAGAGAGAGAAAGAAGGGGGATGAAAGAGAGCAGGAGGGAGAGGGAGGGAAGGGAGAGGGGGAGAGGGAGAGGGAGAGGGAGAGAAGGAGAGGAGAGAGAGAGGAGAGAGAGAGAGAGAGAGAGAGAAGAGAAGAGAGAGAGAGAGAGAGAGAGAGAGAGAGAGAGAGAGAGAGAGAGAGAGAGAGAGAGAGAGAGAGAGAGGAGAGGGGGAGGAAGAGGAAGAGAAAAGACAGAAAGAGAGAGAACAAGAGAGAGCGAGAACAAGAGAGAGCGAGAGCGAGAGAGAGAGAGAAGAGATGAGGGTGAGAGAATGAGAGAGAGAGAGAGAGAGATAAATAGATAGATAGAGAGAGAGGGGGTGGGGGGAAGAAGGAGAAAGTACATTTCAAAACCTGCATAGAAAGAGGAAAAGATGAAAGGAAAGCTCAAAAGAAAAGAGGAAAAAATCGACGAAGATGAAAAGAAAAGGAAACAATACAAAAAAAAAAAAAAGAAAAAAAATACAAAATATAAAAAATATGGATATTTATTCTTCTCGTTGATAACAATGCCCCAAAAAAGACGAAAATTCTTACTATTTGTCCTTTATTTTTTCCCCAAATTCGCTTACAAAACCGTGAAATATGAAAGTAATTGCTTTTCATAACAGGTGGGCAAGTTGTTTATATATTTATTTATTTCTCTATTTATCTATTTATTCTTTTATTTATCTTTTACTGTTTATTTCTTTTATATATTTGTCTTATTTATTCCTCTATTATATTTTCATATTATTCTTTATTTAATTCACTATTCATTTATTTTTTCATTCTTCTTTTATAATTCATCTATTTATTTATGTTATGTATTCTATTTATTTATTCTAATTTATTCTTTTACCATTATCTATTTAATCTACTTATTCTTTTATTTATCAATCTATCTATTAATTTATTCATTCTTTTATTTATTTATCTATGTATTTATATATTTATTTTTTATTTATTTGTATATTCATTTATTTATTTATTTATTTATTTATTCTTTTATTTATTTATCTATTTATTCGCGTAACTAACCAAGGAAGGGGGGTAGGGGGGGTCCTTAAGTCCTTTATTTATCAGCTTTTTTCTTGGCTGCGATTATCAAAAAGAGAAGAACCGAAAACAAATGAATAGAATAGAATAGAAAGAAATAAACAGAAAAAAAAAGTCAATAGATAGATCAAAAAAGTTAAAAAAAACAACAACAACAACAGATACATAAAAATCGAAAAAAGAATAGATAGATAAAAAAGTAAAAAAAAAAAAAAAATGAATAGATAGATAAAAAAAGTAAAAAAAAAAAAAAAAAAAAATGAGTAGATAGATAAAAAGTAAAAAAGAAATAAAAAATAGATAAAAAGTAAAATCAATAGACAAATAAATAAATAGATAAATACAATAAAATAAATAAATCTAGTTTACCGTCTGTGTTTATTTGTCATTATAAACATTCGTATCCTGGCTAAAGCAATCGCAATATACCTTTATTCCATCTTATTTCTATTTCCATTTACATTTATTATTTCTTTTTATATGACTATCACGATCTCCGTCTTGAATAGTGAGAGGAAAATGGCACACTTGAGTTTTTTTTTTTTCTTGGTCTCTTTTCAAGATGAAATATGGCACACT
>NW_020869367.1:277530-293613 GCF_003789085.1 Penaeus vannamei | reverse complement strand
CCTGTCACAAATTTCTTGATCTGCGTCCTCCTTAGGTCTAGATTATGGAAAGAGAAATTTAGACACTGATTACTCCGCTGTTTATGATATCAATCAATTAGATTATAATAGCAACGTGAGTACTTTAAGAAATTACTGGTACCAGAGGTGTCCGATCCACTGACTTTCCCAAAAAACAAAAACAAAAACAAATAAACAAACAAACCACCAACTGAATCAGGTTTGGTACGAGGCTTAGTTCTCAGTGCAAACAATGTAAACAAAGATGGAAATTAATGTTTGAATAATGTAATCACTTCCAACATAGAGCGATTGGCCACAACATGCATCAGATCAGTTCTTTTTCCCGCTGATAATCTTGTCACAAAATCCACATAGATTCACAAAGATCCACAGTGATTTTGCTTTCATTGTAGGTACAGAGGGTTATCAGTTGTAACGTTTTGCTTTCATCATAATCTAGTTTAATTCCACTTGTTAAAATGGATATCCTTTGCTGCTTGACATGCTGTCTGTTTATCATTTGCTTCTAAATTACCCCCCGTTTACAAGGAATGACCGGGGTTGCCATCCACTGGCAGCGCGGGGATCGAACGCAGGGTCAGTAAGATTGCTACACGAGAACACCGTATATAATGTTTTATAAAACTGCACTGCAAGGAAGGGGGAAAATGATAATCATATGGAACATTAGCTTTTGTAAATGAACATAGGTATTGAAGATAAAACACGCAGGGAAAATTAGTCAAGCATTTTAGATCTTAAAACACGCCATAAAACTAATCAGTGATCCTATTAATACATGGCCTTAGGGCATTAGAACAGGGTCGGCAACCTTTTGAGCATAGTGTGCCAGTTTATAATTAATTCTTTCTTATTAATAATCTTGCGTGACATTTTTTTTCAATACTGTACACCCAAATGTATTTTCCTGCACATGCATAACATGAATGTAATATGTGTGTGTAGCATTTTAGTATTCTTTGTAACAAAAAAAAAAAATAAAGAAAAAATAAATTAAATATGTTTTATAATTTTAGATTTATACTCACCACTTTCTTCATGCAACTGAAATTATCAGACAGTGGTGTCCGGGAACTTAATATAGAGGCTGCATGATCTTTCGCAGTAGTGTCCAATATTTCGCGATCTTAAAATTTAGCTGACCATAATGATAAGAATCTAATTCCGAGTAATTCTGAGTCGGCCTATCTGACATTAACCAAGTGATTGTTTCGACGCATTCAGTTCTCCTGTTTATAGGGCGTGGGCGTGATATTGAGGCGTCTCGACATCTGTTGGGTTTGGTTAACACTTTTATGATTTTCCTCGGTCGTGCCTCCTTCCTCCTCCTTCTCACTCTCCTCGCCCCTTCTCCTCCTCTTCCTTCTCCTTTTCTCCTCCTCTTCCTTCTTCTCTTCTTCTTCTTCTCCTCCTTCTTCGTTCTTCTTCCTTCTCCTCCTTCTCTTTCTTTTCCGCTTCATCTCCTTCTTCTCCTTCCTCTCCTTCTCATTCTCCTTGTCCTGCTTCATCTTCTCTCTTCTTCCTCCTCTCCACCACCTGTCCTCTTCTTTTTTCATCTTCTTCTCTGTTACTTCTTGCTGCTCCTCCTGCTCCTCCTCTTCTTCTTCTTGCGCTACTCTCCTCTTCCTCCTCCTCTTCTTCTTCTTCTTCCTCCTTCTCCTTGTTCTCGTTCCTACTACTGCTCCCTCTCTTCTTCCCAAATCAAGCTTCACCAGCTTTACCTTCGCTCTCCTCTTCCCACCTTCACTTCCCTCTTCCTCCTCCTCCTCTTCCACCTCTATTTCCATCTTTGCTGCCATTCTTCACCCTCCTACTGTTCCTCCCACTCCCCCTTCACCTCCCCCTCTCCACTCTCTCCCTTCTCCTCCTTCACTACTCCTCTAAACTCCATCTTTTCCTCCTCCCCCTCCCCTCTATTCCACCTCCTCATCCATCTCCCCATCCCCCCATCTCCCATTCTCCAGACCCCTTTTGCCTTTCCCCTCCTCCCACTCCCCCCTCCCGTCCCACTCCCTCTTTCTCCCATTCTCCGCCCCCCCCCCTTTTGCACCTTCCCCTCCTCCCACTCCCCCTTCCAGTCTTCCCCCCCCCCACCACCACCTACGACTCCCTACCTCCCATTTTCTCCCCTTCCCTTCCTGCCCCACTCCCCCAACCCACTTTCACCCCCTCTCACCCTCCCACCCCCTCCTCCTTTACATCACCTTTTACATCACCCTCCCTCCACCATCCTCCCCCCCTCCCACTCTCACCCCAACCTCTCCCCCTCCCAGTCTCCCACTCCTCCCCCTCCCACTCTCACCTCCCCCACCACCTCCGTCAACCCCCCCCCCCACCACCAACACTACACCCCACCCCTCCCCAGACCTTTAACTCACTCATCCCTCAGACGGCAAGAAAGCCTCTGCAAATGGGTGCGAGCAATACCTCGACGCCAGTTTATAAGGTCATTTTTCGCCGATTTGGAAAAGTCTGCGTCCGTCACTTATCAGGGGGAGGGGACTGGGGAGGGGGGAGGGGTAGGGGGGGGGGGAGGGGCAAGAGAAGAGAGCGAAGGGAGAAGAAGAGGAGGAGGAGGAGGAGGAAGAGGTGGTGGTAGAGGGAAGAGAAGAGGGAAAAGAAGAGGAGGAAGAAGAGGTGGTGGAGGAAGAGGAGAGGGAAAAGTAGGTGGTGGAGAGGGAGAGGGGACAGAGGAGGAGGAAGAGAGGAAAGAGGAGGTGGGTGAGGAAGAGAAGAGAAGGAAGAGGAGGGTGGGGAGGAGGAAGAGAGAGGGATAGAGGAGGAGGAAGAGAGAGGGAAGAAGAGGAGGGGGAGAGGAGGAAAGATATGGGTGGGGAGAAAAAGAGAAGTGGAGTGGTAGAGGAAGAGAGAGGGAAGACGAGGAGGAGGAGGAAGGAGGGAAGGGGAAATGGTGGTGAGAGGGCGTGGAGGAGGAAGAGAGGAGGAGGAAGAGAGGATGGGAGGAAAGGGAGCGAGAAGGTAGGTAGGAGAAGGAAGAGAGAATGAAGAAAGGGAAAAGAGGAAGAGAGAATGAGGAAAGGGAGGAGCAGGAAGAGAGAAGGGAGGTAGGATGAGGGAGAAGGAAAGGAGGTAGGAGGAAGGAGGGGGATGGAAGTAGAGAGAAGGAAGGCAAATGAAGAAAGAAAGAAGAAAAGGAAGAACGAAAGGAAGGAGAGTAGGAGGAAAAAAGAAGGGAAAAAAAGAGGAAGTGAGAAGGACTAAAAAGAGAGAAAGGGCGATGAAAGGAAGGCAGAAGGTAAAAGGGGGCGATGAAAGGAAGTGCAGAAGGTAGAAAGGACAGAAGAAAAATAGTTTAAGAAAGAAGAGAGGAAAAAAGAAGGGATAGAAAGGAAAGGGAAAGGATAGGGAAGAGGGAAAGGCGTGAAGAAAAGAGATGAGAGGGAATGACGAAGGAAGGAAGAGAGGCAACATAGGAGAGAAAAGGAAGAAGAGAGTGAGAGAAAAGAAAAAGGGGAAAATGGATGGAAAAAATAAGGGATTAAAGAACGGAGGTGACATAGGAAAAAGAAGAAAAGGAAGAAGGAAAACAGGAGAAGAAAGGTGAGAAGAAAGAGATGGGAAGAGAAGAGTTTAGAAGGAAGAGGAGGAGAAGGGAAGCAAAGAGTAAGAAGGAATGAAAGGAAGGGAAGGAGAGATAGAATAAGGAATATTTAGAGGTGAGAATGGTGGAGAGAGAGAGAGAGAGAGAGAGAGAGATCGGAGAATGGGGGAGAGGAATAAAAGATGATAAGGAGAGACAGACAAAAGAAAAAAATGATTCAGAGAGGAGAACGGAAGAGAAACGACAAGTGAAAGAGTGAGAGAAAGAGACAAAAAAAGAGTAAGAAATCCCACCAAACAGACAAAGGAGAGAAAGAGGAAGAGAGAAAGACGAATCAGGAAGAAGAGACCAATAAACTGTCTCTAATTGCCTCAGGAGTAATTAACCTCCCAATGGCACCATGAGGAACCGACAGCAATAAAACATGTTCCTGTGTGGCGTAAGAAGGAAGGACATTAATGCAATTGCCAATCAATAACGCAATAACCGCTCCGAGAGACGATGACTGCCAGGGTGCCTCGCTATGCCCCCGCCCCCCGCCCCCCTCCCCCCTCTCCCATTCGCTCTTTGAAAAGTGAAATGAGTGTGTGCGTGTGTCTGTGTGAGTGAGTGTGAGTGATGTTGAGTGAGTTGAGTGTGTGTGTGTGTTGTGTGAGAGAGTGAGTGTGTGTGTGAGTGTGGTGTGTGTGTGAGTGAGTGAGTGTGTGTGTGAGTGTGTGTGAGATGAGTGTGTGTGAGTGAGTGGTGTGTGAGTGAGTGTGTGTGAGTGAGTGTGTGTGAGTGGTGTGTGAGTGAGTGTGTGTGAGTGAGTGAGTGTGTGTGAGTGGTGTGAGTGAGTGTGGTGAGTGAGTGAGTGTTGTGTGAGTGTGTGTTGAGTGAGTTGTGTGTGTGTGTGAGTGAGTGTGAGTGAGTGTGTGTGTGTTTGTGTGAGTGAGTGTGTGTGAGTGGTGTGTGTGAGTGAGTGTGTGTGAGTGAGTGTGTGTGAGATGTGAGTGAGTGTGTGGTGGTGAGTGTGTGTGTGAGTGAGTGTGTGTGAGTGAGTGTGTGTGAGTGGTGTGTGTGTGTGAGTGAGTGTGTGTGAGTGTGTGTGTGTGTGTGAAGTGAGTGTGTGTGTGTGAGTGAGTGGTGTGTGTGTGAGTGTGTGTGAGTGAGTGTGAGTGTGTGTGTGTGAGTGTGTGTGTGAGTGTGTGTGAGTGAGTGTGTGTGAGTGAGTGTGAGTGTGTGTGTGAGTGAGTGTGTGTGAGTGAGTGTGTGTGTGAGTGAAGTGAGTGTGTGTGAGTGAGTGTGTGTGAGTGAGTGTGTGTGAGTGAGTGTGTGTGAGTGAGTGAGTGAGTGAGTGTGTTTGTGTGAGAGAGTGAGTGTGTGTGATGTGTGTGAGTGTGTGTGAGTGAGTGAGTGTTGTGTGAGTGAGTGTGTGTGAGTGTGTGTGAGTGAGTGGTGTGTGATGAGTGAGTGTGAAGTGTGAGTGTGTGGTGAATGTGAGTGAGTGTGTGTGAGTGAGTGTGGTGTGAGTGAGTGGTGTGAGTAGTGTGTGTGAAGTGAGTCAGTGAGTGTGTGTGTGAGTGAATGTGTGTGTGATGTGTGTGTGTGTGTAATACGCATATATAGATATACATATATGTGTGTGCGTGTGTGTGAGTATGTGTGTTTCAAGACTGTCGTCCCACACGTCCATCCATGGTCGAAACGGAAGCTGTCCCCTCCTGTCGCAGTCCTCCTGTGTCTACAGTAGCAGAGGAAACCGCTGCATCGCGCCCTCCATTCCCAAGCCTTGTTTGTCCAAGGAACTTTCTCCCCTCGAGCAAGTCCGGCGAACTCACCCCCTTTGTCGCGGCCGGAAGAACTGACACCCCAGAATACAGAAGCAGGCACCTGCCCAGGTTAGGAGCCGCCGGATAAACAGGGGACGTTCTCCATACGCCGTTCTCCATGCGTCGGGGAACAGGAGGAGAGCAGACGGAGACACGGCAGGCGACGGTCTCGTCGTCACCGCTCCGCCCTTGGCTCCCGGGGGACGGCTCTCTCGTGGGGACGCCTCTGCCTCCCACAGTAAACCCTCAAGCAAAGACTCCTTTCATTCACCTGCTCTGCGCCCCCAACCTTCATACATTGACACACACACACACACACACCACACACACGCTATAGCACACTGCATAGCATATTGCGTCATGCAAACTCACCGACCACGTGGTTCGTACTTCCTCGTGGGCGCCGTGCCCGTTCGTGCGTGGGTGATTCTAAGTATATACCCACGCCATGCTCTCATCTCTCCGCCCATTACTTGTTGGATATGAGGCGACCCAACTTGACCTCTCTCGCAGCCATCAAACGGATCACACCGAGACAGCCTGACCTGCGGACCTCTGCTCACCCTCCACGCAGCTGCGCTCTTGCAAGGGCTCGCTACCGCGGCTGCCATGCAGCTGTGACCAGTCTCGTATGTGCTTATTTCTACTCGTGTGTGCAACTCTTAAGAATTAAGAGTAAACCGTTTCAAGTTTATTACTCTGCCCCGCCAGTTAAATGTAGAAGGTCACCACGTTTTACACACACGCATACACAGACATATATATATATATATATATATATATATATATATATATATATATATATATATATATATATATATATATATATATATATATATATATATATAGATAGATAGATAGATAGATAGATAGATAGATAGATAGATAGATATATGTGTGTGTGTGTACGTGTGTGTGTGGTGTGTGTGTACATATGCATACACATATGTGTGTGTGTGGGTGCGTATATACATATATATTCATACATATGTATACACGTACACAGGTGAATGTATTTATCATTGTGTGTGTGTGTTCATGGCATGAAAATATTGGTGCATTTCATATCATCGAAGAATTTTTCCAGCTTAATGAGCAATCTAGTTAACGGTTTGCTAAAAAAAAAAAAAAAAAAAAAAAAAAAAAAAAAAAAAAAAAAAAAAAAAAAAAAAAAAAAAATGCATGTAAAACGTTTGTGTTGATTCGTATATTGAAACAAAAATAAAAACACGAAAATATAAACGCATTAAGAGATTCGCGAACCATAAGCTATTTTTGTCAAGAAGAAGAAAAAAAGAATCAATCATTTCGTATTTTTTCTTTCATCCTTCTGTGAATCTGTTAAAAAGGAAGCTTTTTCTCATTTCTTTTTCTTTTTTTTTCTTTTTCAAAACGCAAAAAGCTCTACCCACGCTCGAGCTGTTTCTGATTTCTACTTTCTGGAATGGAATCCTGGCGTCAATATTTTCATTCTAATTACTGATACATTTTGTTAATGATTACCTTAGTAATCGTAATGAATAGGATAATGATGATATTGATGATGATAATGATGATAAGGAAAATGATGATAATGAATGATAACATGATATGATGATAATGATAACAATAATGATAATAATGATGAATGATAATAATGTTTATGATAATGTTAAAGATAACTAATAAAATAACACTAATGATAATAGCAATAAAACAATGATTATAATAATGATGGTAATGATAATAATGGTAATGACAATGATAATAGCAATAACAAGAATGATAATAAGAACTAAATAATGATAATACTAATAATGATAACAATAATGGCAACAACAATAAAAAAATTAATAATAATGATAGTGATAATGATTAGAGTAATAATAATAATAGTTATAACAATGATGATAATAGAAATAATGATACGAAATGAGAATAAGGCCACAGCAATTATTATTTTTTTCTTGAATAGCTGACCCGCCGACATTTATTTCCAGGAAAATGAAAAAAATCCCGATTTTTTTGTCAAACTTCCCGCCGATATTGTGACGTCCACGAAAAGAAATAGCAAAGAGAGAGCGAGAGAGAGAGAGAGAGAGAGAGAGAGAGAGAGAGAGAGAGAGAGAGAGAGAGAGAGAGAGAGAGAAAGAGAGAGAGAGAGAGAGAGAGAGAGAGAGAGAGAGAGAGAGAGAGAGAGAGAGAGAGAGAGAGAGAGAGAGAGAGAGAGAGAGAGAGAGAGAGAGAGAGAGAGAGAGAGAGAGAGAGAGAGAGAGAGAGAGAGAGAGAGAGAGAGAGAGAGAGAGAGAGAGAGAGAGAGAGAGAGAGAATCAATTTGTCTATGAATCATTGTGTATGATATCGTTTCTCCCGTCCCCAAGACAAAAATAAAATATATTTGGCGGAAATACCTTTCTCTCAGACATCATATCATGTCTATTGTCTATCGTGCCCGTGGTCGGTGGTCGCTTCTGCTCAGTACTGGCGTATTTCGCAATATGCGCAGCGAACGTGCGCACTAGGACGTAAACACTCACATTCCATCAAAACAAAAATGTCTGTTTTTTTTTTTTTTTTTTTTTTTTTTTTTTTTTAAATTCCATTTCATATCCAGAAAGGAAGAGTCATTTTCCAACCTGTACAAAATGACAAAGTACATATATATGTCATTAAAAAAAAAAGAAAAAAAAATGGTTTTGATTTCCAAAATAATAAATTCTGGTTGAAAGATTCGAAGATTCGTAGTGAGACCGAATCGTCCTTCCTCCAGGTGGGGCTGGAACGGACACATTCCCTTACTTCTGATCTTCGGAAGGGAGGAGGTACACTTGTCTTACTTCGATGCTGGGGATTTTCTTCCTTTTTTTTTGTCTTGTTTTCCTCCCACTATTTCATTGTCACCAGACTTGCTCGCTGTTCAAGAAAAAAAAAAAAAATGCTGTGGCCTAATGATAACAATAAGAAGAATGATAATTATAGCGATGATAATGATAATAATGATAATCATAATGATATCAGTGATAATGATAAATAATAATCATAATGATAATATGATAATTATAATGATAAATATAATTATAATGATAATAATAATTATAAATGATAATTATAATGATAATTATAATGATAATAATAATAATTATAATGATGATTATAATGATATAATGATAATCATAATGATAATAAATAATAATTATAAGGATAATTATAATGATAATAATGATAATTATAATGATAATTATAATGATAATTATAATGATAATAATGATAATTATAATGATAATAATGATAATTATAATGATAATAATGATAATTTAATGATAATAATGATAATTATAATGATAATAATGACGATTATAATGATACTAATGATAATTATAATGATGACTAATGATATTATTAATGGTAATATGATAATTATACTACTGTAATTATAAGGATAATTATAATGATAATAATGATAATTATGATAATAATAACTATAATGATAATTATAATCATAAGAATGATGATTATAATAATAATAATGATAATTAATAATCTTAATAATGATAATTATAATGATAATAATGATAATTGCAATGATAATGATGATATATAATGATAAAATGATAATTATAATGATTATAATGATAATTATAATGATGATAATGATAATTATAATGATAATGATAAATTAATGATAATAATGATGATTATAATGATAATAATGATAATTATAATGATAATAATGATAATTATAATGATAATAATGATAATTATAATGATAATAATGATAATTATAATGTTGGTAAAGGCAATAATAGCAATTGTGATAAGAAGAATGGTGATAATAATAATGATAATACAAACAATAAAAATAGCAATGATTATGTTAATAATGATGATGATATTGATGAAAATGAATATGGTAATAACAATGATAATACCACTAACGATAATGATATCTCATTATCATTATTATTAGTATGATTACTATGATCATTTTTCTCATTATCATTATTGTTATCATTAGAATTGTTATTATCATTATCATCATAATAATCATCATTACTGTTATTATTACCATTATTAATTTTATCATTATTATCATCATTATCATTTCTTTTGTCATTATCATGATTATTATTATCATTATCATTATTATTATCATTATTATTATTATCATTGTTATCATTAATATTATTGTTTATATCATTATTATTATCATTATTATCCTCCTCCTCCTCCACCTAAACTTTCTCCTCCTTTTCCCTTCATTATCATTATTATTTCTTGTGTCATTATCATTATCATTATGTTATTATTGTTTATATCCTTATTATTATCATCATTATTATCCTCCTCCTCCTCTACCTAAACTTTCTCCTCCTTTTTTCCCTCCTCCTCCTTCTTTCTCTTTCAATGTTCTTTTCTGAAAACTTTTTTGTTTGAAGGTAATGACAGGCTGACTAATTGGCTATAACAGCCATTTGGCAACAGGCAAATTGGTGATTGCTGTTATTGACTGGGCTGTTCGAGATGACAGTTATTTGAAATTTAACGAAGGCAATCGGACACGTTGCCTTTAGCCAATCAGCAACAGCCATTTAAATGCAGCTTTGCCCCGCCCCCTCCCCTCCTCCCGCGAACAAAGTAAAGAAATAAAACAAAGAAACAAAAGGATGTTTAGATGATTCTTCCTTTTTTATTTTCTTTATTTTTTTTTTTTTTATTAAAAGACTGCGAGAAACAATTACGTGATGTCGTTGCATGCTAGATATTGCGTCATTTTGTTCCTCGAAACTGGGGCTTTTATCTTTTGGAATCTAATTCTAATTTCGAATTCTTTTCGTTAATTCTTTCTCTCCTAATCCTCCTCCTACTCCTCATTCTCTTCATCATCTTCCTCTAATTTTAAAATTCTCTTTTCTTTTCTTTCCGTTCTATTTATTAATTTTCTCTATTTTTTTCGTTCTCTTTAGTTGTCCTTTGTTGTTACAATTGCATCTCTTCTTTGCGTTATCAGCATCCTTCTATTTTTTTCTGTGCACCGACTTATTCCCCACGCGCTCTAGCTTCTCTCTTTTTCTCTGTCGTCTGTCTGTCTGCATGCTGTCTGTCTGTCTGTCTGACCTTCTCTGTCTGTCTGTCTGTCTCTTCTCTGTCTGTCTGGCTGTGTCTGTTTGCTTGATTGCCTGTCTGCCAGTCTATCTGCCTGTCTTTATGTCTGTCTATCTGCCTATATG
The DNA here is from genome assembly GCF_003789085.1 of Penaeus vannamei. Taxonomy (NCBI): domain Eukaryota; kingdom Metazoa; phylum Arthropoda; class Malacostraca; order Decapoda; family Penaeidae; genus Penaeus; species Penaeus vannamei. The sequence goes on along the minus strand of NW_020869367.1, from coordinate 283,009 downwards.
CCCGTCTGTCTGACTGACTTCCAGCCTGCTAGCCTGCTTGCCTCTCTCTCTCTCTCTCTCTTCTCTCTCTCTCTCTCTTCTCTCTATCTCTCTCTCTCTCTCTCTCTCTCTCTCTCTCTCTCTCTCTCTCTCTCTCTCTCTCTCTCTCTCTCTCTCTCTCTCTCCCTCACCTCCCTCCCTCTCTCTCCCCTGCCCCCCTCTCTCTCGCTCTCTCCCTCTCCTTCTCTCTCTCTCTCTCTCCCTCTCTTCTCTCTTCCTCTCTCTCTCTCTCTCTCTCTCTCTCCTCCCCTCCCTCCCTCTCCCTCTCTCTCTCGTCTCCTTCTCTCCTCTCTCGCTCCTCTCCTCTCTCTCCCCTCTCTCTCTCTCTCCCTCCCTCGCTCCCTCTCTCTCTCCCCCCCCCTCTCTCTCTCTTTTTTTTTCTCTCTCTTTCTGGAGTTTACATAACATGCATATACATTTCGTTATTTCTATTCAGCCTACCATGAAAATTTCCAATCAGCGGAAACAGTTTTTTTCCAACTGATTTCACGCCAAACAGATGGCCTTTCCTTCCTGGAGTATAAAAGATGAGTGTTTTTTTTTTTTTTTTTTTTTTTTTTTAATTGTATTGAGTTATAATGATTTAATTATATATATATATATATATATATATATATATATATATATATATATATTTTTTTTTTTTTTTTTTTTTTTTTTTTAATTGTATTGAGTTATAATGATTTAATTATGTGTAAGGGATTCATCTACTAACTTCTCTTGCAAAATTGACTGACGTACAATGCAAACTCATTTTACACGTGTCTTACATCTATTAGCAAAGGAATAATCCGAAATCTGAAACTAGCCGAAACTGGTGCATTGTGAACCAAGAACATTTTCCTCAACTTAAGATTCATCGAAAGTTTATCGAAATTTCATATCGTTATCTTTCTTACAGCTGCCTTTTCCTTTGTCTTTCACGATGATAAGTCTTTTGAGTATGAACATAACTTCAGAAAATATAGATAGATAGATACATGATAGAAAAAAGATCAGGTGAAGACAACTGGAAATTTTTAATATCTGTTATTGGATTGTATTTTACTGCGTCGCTGATTACATTACAATTAATTAAGTTGCTTTCAAGTTCATCTTTTTTATTTATTATTATTTTTTATAAAGACATTGAAAATGCGGTCTTGTGAATTTCATATAAGACGATTCAAGTTGCAAGATTTCTCCTGGTCTGATTATGTTGCAAGAAATGTCTATGACTGTTGCATCGTGCGCACATGGGATAGAACTATCGACCCCTTCTTCACTTTATCTCCTCCCTCCTTCGTCTCTTTATTTCTTTTTTTTCTCTCTCTCTCTCGTTCTCATTCTCTCTCTCTCTCTCTCTCTCTCTCTCTCTCTCTCTCTCTCTCTCTCTCTCTCTCTCTCTCTCTCTTTCTCTATTTTTTCTTTCTCTCCTTCCCTCTCATGCCCCCCATTACTCTCTCTCTCTCTCTGTCTATTTATCTATTTGTCTATCTATTCATCTATCTCTCTATCAATGTATTCATCTATTCATCTATCTCTCTATCAATTTATACATCTATTCATCTATCTCTCTATCAATCTATCAATACATCTATTCATCTATCTCTCAATCTTTATATATTCATCTATCTCTATGATCTATCAATTTATACATCTATTCATCTATCTCTATATCAATTTATACATCTATTCATCTATCTCTCTATCGATCTATCAATTTATACATCTATTCATCTATCTCTCTATCAATTTATACATCTATTCATCTATCTCTATCGATTTATCAATTTATACATCTATCTATTAATTTATCTATCTATTAATTTATATATCTGTCTATTCATCTATCTCAATGTCTCTACACGAACCATTATTCCGTGGGCAATGGCTGCCTCTGTTTTATGGATAAGAAATAATGTGACTCTAAGGACGCACACGAGCTGCATTGTAAACAGTGGCTGTATGTGCAGTGGTGAACGTGCTGGTCTTGCAATCTTGCTGACCTGCGTTCGATCCCGCGCGCTGCCAGTGGATGGTCACCCCGGCCATTCCTTGCACACAGGGGGAGGTCTAGAAGGCAAAATAAGACAGACAGTATGTCGCAGCAAAGAGTATCCATTGTAACAAATGGAATTGAAACTAAATCTATATCTTTAAGTGGCAGTCACACAAAAATAGCAAACTAATCCATTTTTTGCGCTCCTCCATTGCGGTTCGCCACTGGTGAGCTAAATGGGAGCCTGTACATAGGTCATTGCTGCTGCTCCTGCTATTACTGTTATTAATATTACTACTATTCCTATTACAACTACAAATACTATTACTACAACTGCAATTGCTATCACTATTACAACTGCTAATACTATTCTATTATTTCTACTGTTACTGTAACTACTGCTGCTATTACTGCGATTGCAGCTCCTAATACCGCTGCTGCTGCTGCATTTTTCGAGATCATCATGTTATCTATAAAAGTAATAGAATTATTATATATAGTTTGAAGAGCGTCTTTTTTTTTTCTTTCGTAAAGAGACTTACAAGACACACACACACATACACGCACACACACACACACAAAATCACACACACACACACACGCACACACACACACACACACACACACACACAAAACGACTCGTATGTGTAGCGTGCATGAAATCTTCCTTCCACTTTTTCACAGCGCCAGGCAAAAGTGTCACTCACTGTCCACTGAAAAGGGGTTTTGTCTTGGGGGGGGGGGGCGGGGGAGGGGTTGGGGGGGGGGTGGTACGCAATGCCCCAATCGCGCTGTTGCCACATCTCCCTGTTTCCCAATCTCGGCCTTTAATATCTCTCGTCAGTGAACCGTTTTCATGTTGACAAATGTAGAAAAGGTATGAATGAGAATAGATATCTTCACAATACAAGAGATGTATTCGATCGGTTTCGATTATATCTGCGTCAGAAATACATACATAAGAGGAAATACATAGCATCTCAGAATACATCTCTTGTATTGTGAAGATATCCATTCTCATTCATACCTTTTCTACATCTCTCGTCAAGCGCCTTTCTCGTGACGGATGCCTGCCCCTTCTCCCTCGTTTGGTGGCGTCACCGTCACTTCCTCGTTCATCGCTGTTCTCTTTGCCGTTTCTTGCGTCACGGTTTACGTTCTTTGGGTTTATTTTGGTTTGCGTTTTTTTTTTTTCATTTTTTTCTGATTTTTTCTGTTTTTAAAGATCCTTGTTTTCTCTTTCCCGGTCTTTGTTTCTATCTCTTCATGTTGCTCTCTGTCTCTGTCTCTCTCTCCCTCTCCCTCTCCCTCTCCCTCTCTCGCTCTTGCTCTCGCTCTCTCTCTCTCTCTCTCTCTCTCTCTCTCTCTCTCTCTCTCTCTCTCCTCTCTCTCTCTCTCTCTCTCTCTGTCTCTCCTCTCTGTGTGTGTGTGTGTGTGTGTGTGTGTGTGTGTGTGCCATTACTTGCACATAGGGGGTACTTTAGAGACAAAATAACCAGACAGCCTGTCACAGCAGAGAATATCCATTGTAGCATATGGCATTAAACTATATTATTTATTTAGTTTTTTTTTTCTCTCTCTATCTTATTCTGTAATTCTCTGTCTGTCTCTGTCTCTTTCTCTCTCTCTACCTCTTCTCTCTCTCTACCTCTCTCTCTCTCTCTCTCTCTCTCTACCTTCTCTCTCTCTTGCTCACTACNTGTTAGCGCTTTAGAAACAAAATAATAACCAGCGACAGCCTGTCACAGCCAGGACGAATATCCAATGCAGTCCAGCTATGGAAATTTAAAACCTTATAATTATTATTACGTCGTTTTTTTCTCTCGTTATTTCTATCTCTATCTAATTCTTGTTTTTAATTCTCCCTCGTCTGTCTCTCTCTTTCTCTTCTCTCTTCTAACCTCCTTCTCTCTCTTCCTCTCTCTTTCTACCTCTCTCTCTCTCTCTACTACTACCTTCTCTTCTCTCCCACCTCCTCTCTCTTCTCTCTCGGCTTATTCTCTCCTTCCCCTCTCGCTCTCCTTCTCCTCTCTCTCTCTCTCTCTCTCTCTCTCTCTCTCTCTCTCTCTCTCTCTCTCTCTCTCTCTCTCTCTCTCTCTCTCTCTCTCTCTCTTTCTCTCTCTCTCTCTCTCTTCTCCTTCTCTCTCTCTCTTCTCTCTCTCTCTCTCTCTCTCTTCTCTCTCTCTCTCTCTCTCTCTCTCTCTCTCTCCTCTCTCTCTCTCTCTAATATAATATATATATATATATATATATATATATATATATATATATATATATATGTATATATTACATACATACTATATATAATATATATATATATATATATATATATATATATATATATATATATATATATATATTATTCTATATATCCTTCTTCTCTCTCTTCTCTCTCTCTCTTCTCTCTCTCTCCATCCCTTCTCTCTCTCTCTCTCTCTCTCTCTCTCTCTCTCTACCTCTCTCTCTCTCTCTGCTCTTCCCTCTCTCTCTCTCTCTCTCTCTCTCTCTCTCTCTCTCTCTCTCTCTCTCTCTCTCTCTCTCTCTCTCTCTCTCTCTCTCTCTCTCTCTCTCTCTTCTCTCTCTACCTTCTTATATATCTACATTTTTATCTCGACATCTCCACATCCACCCTCATTTTTTCCGCTTCGGCCTCACCGCTCATCTCCAATCCATTACTTTTTCATTCCCCTTTTTATGTAATTTTCGTCGATAAAACCAAGAAGGTGATTTACTCTGATAAGCCGTACTGGGATATAATTCCTGAGAGAGTAATGAAAAGTGTGGACTCTCCGTAACACCTTTTAAGTATAATTGGACATTAGGTGATGTTCGTCTTCTGTCTCCTTGCAGCTGTATAATATATATTTTTTTTTTAATCTATTTATATATCTATTTTCATTTAGGTACTTTTCTGTCAGGCTAGTTTTTATCTATGTATATCTATGTTCTTATCTAGACGTTTTTATCTATATTTATCTATTTATCTGCATTTGTATCTGTTTCTATATTTCTGCTTGAACATGCCTGTATCTGTATCTACCTTTCTAACTACCTATTTTTTTTTTATCAATAGTCATCCGTCTACCTAACTTTTTATTTATCGAATAGAGACAGACATAGAGAGATTATAGGAACAAAATAAATATTCATCCACATGAACACGCACACACAAATACACAGTACTCTAAACGCATGCACGGAATAATAATAATAATAAAAATCCGCTGTACCGCACGGGAATAAAAAAACAAACACAAACAAACAAAAAAATCCGCTGTAACCGTATTTTACTCTCACCTGAGTAAAAAAAAAAAAAAAAAAAAAAAAAAAAAAAAAAAAAAAAAAAAAAAAAAAAAAAAGAGAAAAAAAAAAAATCTTCACTGCGTCCAATCTCTGGATAGAAAAACAAAAAACTGGCAACTCGTCCCGTCTTCTCGGATATTAAGATTTAACCACGAA
>NW_020869367.1:270030-275030 GCF_003789085.1 Penaeus vannamei | reverse complement strand
CTACTATCATTATCATAATAATTATTATTATTATCATTATTATCATCATCTATTGCTGTTATTATCATTACCATTGTTATTATCATTATCATCATCATTATGACTACTATCATCAACATCATCATTATCACCATTATCACCTTTATCTTCATAATCATCATTCCGTTTGTCTGGTCTCCGTCTTCCGAGAACCGTCACCCAGAAATTCTTTATATAACTTCTTATTCTTAAACTAATAACCTCGTTTAGGCGAAATGCGACACAATTCTTAGACGTCTGTTGCAATTTGGATGACACTGCACGCGTATTCTGTGTCAATTGAAAAGGTTGCATGTTTGCAATCCCTTGTTAGCAGTTGCAAGAATTGCATCTGGTTGCCCTCTCAGAGAATAGTAATTGGTTGTATTTAGGGGTGTATAGATATATGGATAGATAGATAGACTGACGGGTGGATGGATGGATAGATAGATTGACTGAATGGATGGGTGGATAAAAATGGACAGATAGATAGATAGATAGACAGACAGATATATAGTCAGATAGATGTATAGATAGATAGATTGACAGATGGATAAATGCAGAGATGGATGGATAGATGGAAAGATAGATAGATAGATAGATTGACTGATAGATGGACTGATAGATAGATGGATAGATAGATAGATAGACAGACAGATAGATAGATATGTAGATAGATGGATAGATTGACTGATGGGTGGATGGATAGATAGATGGACAGATAGATGGGAAGATGGATAGATAGATAGATAGACAGAAAGATAGATATATATAGATAGGTAGATAGATTGAAAGATGGATGGATGGATAGATAGATGGATAGAAAGATGAAAAGCCAGATAGATGAATAGACAGACAGATATGAAGACAGATAGATATGTAGATAGATAGATAGATTGACAGATGGATAGATGCATAGATAGATGGATAGATAGATGGAAAGATAGATAGATCGATAGATAAACTGACAGATGGATGGATGGATAGATAGATGGATAGACAAATAGATATATAGACAGATATATATGTATAGATAGATATAGATAGATATAGATAGATATAGATATAAGATATAGATATAGATATAGATAGATAGATAGATAGATAGATAGATAGATAGATAGACTGACCGACTGATAGATGCATAGATAGATGGATGGATGTATGGAAAGAAAGAAAGAAAGATAGATATATAGATATAGAAACATAGATAGATAAATAGATTGATGGATAGATAGATGGATAGATAGATGAATATATAGATAGATAGATAGATAGAGAAATAGATATGTAGATAGATCAATAGATCGAGAGATAAATACTTAGATAAATGAATGGATAGATAGATGTGATATATAGATAAATTGATATATAGATAGCTATAGATATATAGATTGCTATAGATAGATAGATGAGTAGATGGATTGATAGACTGATAGATAGATAGATAAATGGATAGGCAGACATATATAAATGTAGATATATACATATATGACGTACTTAATAAAAATCATTTAGCTTTAGATACAGATGAAAGTTAGATAATGATGATGATGATGATGATCATCATCAGGAGCTAACGCCGACAGGGGCGCATAGCCGCATCCACCTTTTGGGATCCCTCATGGCAAGCCGCCAGGCAGGGACTCGGCCCATCTCGAGCTCTTCCCGACAGGTTTGATCGATCTGCCTAAGCCACGACCTCCTAGGTCGTCCCACAGGCCTCCTCCACCCAAGCAGAGACAACCTGATGAGCAGGATCAGCCTGTGGAAAGCGAGCCAGGTGGACATATAGCCTGAGTTGGCGATGCCGGATTGTGCAGGTAACAGGTCCTGTGCCAGTCTCACGGTGCAGCCGTTGGTAAGACACATGATCCCGCCAACAGTACCCCATGATCCGGGTATTACAAAAGGCATCAAGACTTGACTCTAGGGCACAGGATAATGTCCAGCTTTCTCTACCGTAGAGCAAAACTGGCATTATCAGGGCCCTGAAAACCCGTAGCTTGGTCCTTCTGCACAGGTACCGGCACCTCCAAATACTCTTGTCGAGGGAGTTCATACCCTTGCTGCCAGACCAATCCGTCTGCTGACTTCCTGGTCTGACAGCCCAGAGTTATGAACTGCACTACCAAGGTATGTAAAGCTCTCTGTGACTTCAATGTCCTCGCCGCAAGCACATACCGACCGAACAGGTTCTCTTAGCAAGTCCCCAAAGTCCTGGATCTTGGTTTTGGTCCAGGAGACCTCTAGACCCAAGGGCTTCGCTTCATTACTAAATGCATCGAGACCCACCACTAGGGTTTCCAATGACTCGGATAGAATAGCAACATCATCGGCAAAGTCAAGGTCTGTAACCTTAATATTACCCAGTGATGCTCCACAATGACTTTGGACAGTAGCTCTGCCTAGTATCCAGTCCATGCAAGTGTTGAAAAGGGTTGGTGCAAGAACATAGCCTTGCCTCACTCCTGAACTGACAGGAAAGAAGCTCGACAGGCCCCCACCACACTTTACAACACTTTCAGCACCAGTATACAGGTTTGCTATTAGTTCAATAATCTTTGTTGGAATTCCTCTCAGTCTCAAGATCTCCCAGAGTGATTCCCGATGAACTGTATCGAACGCCTTCTTGAGGTCGATGTAGGCTGCAAGCAGCCCACATCCGAACTCACGACGGCGCTCTACAATGACTCGAAGCACAAGGATACGGTTTATTGTGGACTTACCAGGAGTGAGTCCAGAATTCTCTGGCCTCTGATGCCTTAGTAGATGGTCTCTAATACGCTTCAGAAGGATGCGGGCAAGAACCTTACCTGGTACACTGAGCAGTGTGATGCCGCGGTGATTGCTGTAGTTCCATCGGTCCCCCTTCCCCTTCTAGAGAGGGATGACCACACCCCTCAACAGGTCAGAGGGAACGGTACTGCCAGATGGCAGCCAGGACAGCATGCAATCCCCGTGCCATAGGTTCACCACCATCCTTTAACAGTTCAGCTGGCATGCCGCAAATACCCACTGCTTTACCACTCTTCAGCTTGGAGATCGCCTCCCTAACTTCAGTTAGGGAGGGTGGGTCCTCGCTAATGGGTGGGTCCGGCAGCGGAATCACGGCGCTACCCACATCCAAGTTAACTGTTGGAGGGTCAACCTGATACAACTGCTCAAAGTACTCAGCCCAACGCTCCTGCACCGCAACAGGATCTGAGACGATCTGGCCACCTACTAAGCGAATTGCAGGACGAAGATCATTTACTAAGAAATGGCCTTCGATTTCCTCAGCAAGACCTAATAAACTGTTCCTTGTCCCTTCTCAACAGAGGCCGAGTTCTGCGCACCTGAGAACGGTGCAAATCCCGATCCCCTGCCAGACGAGCCACACGGCAAGCATCTGTGGCTTCCAGTGTCTCCTGAGAGATTAAATTCTGTCTTGCTCTCGGCCGTTCTCCAATCAATTCTTGGGCTGCATCAAGCGTTTCGCGCTTGAAGGTATCCCACAGAAGTACAGGGTCTGTCAGATTGTCAAGCACTGTGAAGCGATCAGAGATTGTCTCAGCAAACCTCCAAGCACACTCCCTCTCCTTCAGCCCGTCCAGATGAAACACCCTAGGGTGGTCATTGGGCCGCTGGAGAGTTTTGAAGGAACCCGGAGGGTGGCCACAACCAATCTATGGTCATTACCACAGAACTCGGCACTCCTATACACCCTGCAGTTCTGGAGTATCCTCCAACGAGTGCTAACGAGAATGTGGTCGATCTCCTTGGCTGCATTACCCGCATCGCTGTACCATGTCCAACGATGTGGGTCTGGGCACTGGTACCAGGAGACAGAAATCCTCAATTTCTGGGATATTGCAAAATCCCGGAAAAGGAGGGAATTTTCGCTGCCGGTATCAACTCCCGAACCATGAGGACCGACTGACATCTCGTTGCCAGCTCGATCGCAGCCAGGTACCGTGTTGAAATCACCCAGAGACAGCTATGGCTACTCCCTGAAGATGGTGACCATCGCTGCGGCCTGACCAGTAATAGGTGTAGCCACCTACACTGATCGTGCTGCTGCCAGGTCTCCTCACCTCCGAGAGAGCAGCCACCCATACTCTCAGCCTCCCCTGATCCCTCGATAGCAGGGGCAACTGATCATCCTGACACAAAGAGCGGACGTTCCAAGCCCCCACCCTGACTTCCCGCCTGAGGTTAACCCTTGGGCAGTCGCTCTGGGTGGGCGCCACCTCTACCACCCCCCGACGCTGCCCCGCATAAAAGCTGGCAGGTTGTGGGACCCATCATCCACCTGTGGGGTTCCCTAGGGCTTTGCCCCACAAGCTTCATATTGGGCTGGCGGCTGCTGTTCCCATCCTGCGCCGCAGCAGCCACCCTCCCAATGGGGCCCGCAACCCGCTCTCTCGCTGGGTAGGAGGGACATTTCCCCTCCCCCCAGCATTACCATTTAAACAAGACACTGCCAGTGGGTTATTCTCTGGGGGGGAGGAGGACTGGCAAGGCCCACCTCCCCCGAGCCTCCCATTGACCCCAGGGGGCTTAGGGGCAGGAGTTAGTACAGGGCCAGAGCGTGTCCACATGCCGATGGGCCATGACCCTGTACCTCTGGGGCCTCCTGCTGCTCCGAGATCCCCTACAGTTCAGCCTGGACCGCAAGGTGCCAGTTTCCATAGGTGGCCACGAGGAGGCACTGCAGAAGTCTCGATGATGGAGAGGCTATGCACTGGCAGGGGAGACTTATGCGGCGCTGCTCCCTTTTTCGCACAAGGCTAGCCAGCGGTGGCAGCTGCAAGCGAGAAGGCATGCAACACATTGCTTTACACCACCCTGCGCATAAAGCACCCATGCGCAGGAAATGAAAATGAAGTTGAAGGTAAAATTTAGTTGCTAGAGATGGATTGAATAAAGTTTAAAAATAGGAAACATTTTTTATTCTTCGTTTTTTTTTCATCTCAGTTGTTTCATTCTTCAGAGGAGCT
>NW_020869367.1:262530-265030 GCF_003789085.1 Penaeus vannamei | reverse complement strand
TATATGTATGTAAGCATGTATGTAAGTATGTATATATATATATGTAAACTGTGTTTATCACATGGACGTTCATAAACACATGCATTTGTTGTTTGTGTTTGCGCAGAATGTATTTCCCTGAACTATTATCAGTGCTATAAATACATATTTAAAATGGGTTTTAGGATATCCAATACACTGAAAACTCAATTTGTGTTGAGTCTACCCTTGGAAGCAATCAGAGTAGTCGTAGAAAATGAGAACTTTTTATCCAGAACCAATCGTAAAATATCATGCATAGTAATGATGTCGCTTTGATTGGTTTAGCTCTGCTGATTAATTGCAGTCAAATTCCAGCTAATTGAACTGCAAGCACTTTATGTTTGTAATCGCTTTACTTGTTATGACTTAAGCCTCTTGGGACAGAAAGCAAGAAATATTTATTCAAGAAAAAACGGGAATATCTGTTTGCTGACGTAATTATATATCGTCATCAGTGCTTATGTTTGTCAATCCCCAATGTACAAAACTGAGACATCACAGGATATTATTAGTAATGATTAGCGGATGGGGGTGGGGGTTGGGGAAGGGTATTGTGGTAGGGGAGGAGGCAGGGGGAGGAGTAGGGGAACAGGGGAAGGTAAGAGGAAGCGGAGGTAGGGGAGGAGGCAGAGGAAGTGTGGGGGAACCAGGGGAAGGTAAGAGGAGGCAAAGGTAGGGAGGGGGCAGGGGATGGAGTGGGGGAAGCAGAAGAAGGGGGGGGGGGGCAGGGAAGGTAAGAGGAGGTGTCAGTAGGGTAAGGCAAGGGATGGAGTGAGGGAACCAGAAGAAGGGGGAACAGTGGAAGGAAAGACGAGGTGGAGGTTGACGAGGAGGCACCGGTAAGGGCTGGGCGTTGTCAAAGGGAAGGGGAGTCATGAACAGGGGAGGGGGAGGAATAGGGACGAGGGGAGGGGTTATAAATGGCCGGAGGAAAGGCGTAGGAGGTGCCAGCTGGAGGTAGTGCCAAGGGGGAGGCGGACCACAGAAAGGGGAGAAAATGCAAGACAGAGGACATAAAACCAGTCGCGACGTACACGAGGATTAACATCAGTAATCCTTTTTACATCAGTGACACCAACAATACCTTCCCGAACCGTGACCAAAAGAGACGAAAAACAGGAAAGACGCCCACGGAACCGCCCGCGTCGCCGCCCGTGACGCCGCGACGGCAGGAGTCCCGGGTCGTCGTGGCGGAGAGGACCCCGGGCGTGGCGGTCTCACGGCTGGGCGGGTGGCGGCAGGGGGTGGCGCTGACTCTCGCCCTCTGTCTATTAACTATCAATTTTCTCTCTCTCTCTCTTCTCTCTTCTTTCTCTCTCTCTCTCTCTCTCTCTCTCTCTCTCTCTCTCTCTCTCTCTCTTCTCTCTCTCTCTCTCTCTCTCTCTCTCTCTCTCTCTCTCTTCTCTATATATATATATATATATATATATATATATATTTATTTATTTTCTGTCCTCTCTCTCTCTCTCTCTCTCTCTCTCCTCTCTCTCTCTCTCTTCTCTCTCTCTCTCTCTCTCTCTCTCTCTCTCTCTCTCTCTCTTTCTCTCTCTCTCTCTCTCTTCTGTGTACGTGTGTGCGTCTTTCTGCGAGTAAGAAAGACAGACAGACAGACAGACAGGCAGACAGGGAAGTGGTCTAGTATGGATGATATCCCGGGAAAGGCCATATAATCATGAGTATTTGATGCTTATTGATTGAGACTTCCAACGTAATTGCTCCACTTGCCCCAAAAAGATGAAATTAAGTAGATTAACTTCTTACCGACCGACTATCGCTCTGTACTTTAACGTGGAAAAATTACGCTGCAAATATCAACCAATAGATATCAAATATTCCTTATTTTATAGCTATCTAATATAATTCCTTAATGCGATATAATGTAATTCTTGTTTACATTGCATCATTCTTATAAGATTTAGTTATATATCTATATCTGTAACCACATTTATGTCTATATCTATATTCATATCTATATACATATATGTCTATATCTATATCCATATCTATATACAAGTATATGCCGAAAATGCATTTCTATGATATAATTCCTATGTAATATAATTTATTCTATAGTGAATCTTTATAATTCGATTTCACACGATGTGTTCAGCCTGACACCGCTACCCACCCCCCAACCCCTCACCCAAGTGGCACTATGCCAGGTCATTCACTAGTCACTGACCTCTGACCTCGATCTTTTAAAGGAAGTCAGTGATTTCACAGTAAAATTATGAATATTTTCTGAAAAAACTCATTTGATCAATAACATATAAACTATTATGAAGTGGCTGTGAAAAGTTTGCAGGACGTACAGATATGAAATATAGTACGTGATAAAAACGGGAATAAATCACTGCGAAAAAGGTGATCGTTGCAATGGGAAAGCAATCAATCCACGCAGCGTGAAGTTTGTCATTCAGATAATGCTTTTCAGTTTTGATTCATTTTCAGATTCAGGTTCTTTCTCTCTTCTCTCTCT
>NW_020869367.1:251944-253944 GCF_003789085.1 Penaeus vannamei | reverse complement strand
ATATATATATATATATATATATATATATATATATATATATATATATATGTATTATATTATATATATATATATATATATATATATTATGTATATGATATAAATTATATATATATATATATATATATATATATATATATTTATAGAGGCATATATGTATATAATATTCTGCTAGCGGTGGCGGATGGCGCGGAAGTCAGCAATTGTCTTCACTTTGCATTTTCGAGAATTGGCGAAATAGTGGTATCTGTCAACTCAATGGGATCGGCTGCCTACCTATCGGATGAATTTTCTTGTCCTGTGGCCAAGCACCCAGTTTCATATCAGTTTTTTTGTTTACTTAGCACCCAAATTTGTGCATTTGATCCTGTACTATAAACAGTGTTATTAAAAGCTGTTTAAAAAGAATCAGAGTATAATATTATTTTAGTAGATATGAAGATATATATGAAGATGAGTCATCAGCTTGGAAGCTATTTCAGAAACTGATAAAATCATAATTCAAATTTGTGTTAAACTGGGCTACACTTTCAAAACAAACTATTACAGCTTTCCTTGAGATAATATTCTAGGATCTAGAATGGAGTGGAAAGGGTATCAAAATAGAGAATGAGTATGTAACCAGTCTTAGATTCTTAGACCATTTTTCTCTCTTTGATGAATTAACAAATGAGCTGTAACAATTATTAGAAGATCTGAATAGAAAATATCAGAAATTTGGACTTCAGATGAACAAGAAAAGACAGTCTTATTCAACAGTAGAGTGTGGTAGATACAGTAGCATATTAAAAGGTTCTTTGCTATAATGTCTAAAAAGAAGTCTTAAACCAAAGCATTCTCCCAGTCATGACATATGGGTCTGAAACATGTCCAGAGACCAAGATGATAGAGAGGACTCTAGGAAGTTTCCAAAAAGGAATGGAAAGATGGATTGATTAATTTATGTGACCAATGAATGTCAGTTGACTATAAAACTGCACTCCAAGGATGTTTATTGCTCGGGTCAGATTGAGAGTTTTCCCATTAGTGCATATTGGTAGGATTCTGTTGAAGGCATATAAACATGACCTGTGTTTTATCTGGTGCAGGTGTAACCTGTCATAATCAGCCCCATGAGGTAATGAGTAATAACTCATCCTTGATATGTTCAACAGTAGTAATGCAGTCATGCTTTTCACTTGTAAAGGATAACATGTAATCATCATCCTTTAGTGTATTATTTAAACTTTGGCAGAAGGGCATAGCTACCACACATTTTTCTTTTCTTTTTCTGTCTTTCAGATATTATTTGTTTGTTATCATGATTTTACTGAGACCTTTATGGCATATATTTTGTGTGATATGAACTTATTACCGCCCTGTGCATTATTTATCGAGATCAAGTAAAGAAAACTATGCTTTCTATTTTGTAAATTCAATTTAGTTTAAGAATTATTGAATGTAGTGTGAAAAAATGCTGAAGAAAATTTGTTAATGATGAATGATTTTGACATTTCAAGATATAATATGTAGTGCTTAGTGCATTTTGAAGTTCCTTCTATAAAGAGATAAAGAAACTTTTAGAGATATGACAAAATTGTAAGTTCTAGGAGGTCCCAAACATAAAAAAAACTTCTGTGTTAAAGGCCTTCGAAGTTTTGAAATTCTTCATTATTTTTTCATACACTTTGCTTGCTAATTGTCTACTCTTACAGATTAAATGAGAGACCAGGCACTTCCCTTTTTATTGTTTATTGTTTCATTCAGATTGGTTTTATTGTATGTTTGTAACTACCAAACAGAATATCCTGTTACTGAAAAGTTTTCCACCACTGTTATCATGCCACCTAAGTAACTGTTCAAATACTTATTGTGCTATTATTGTAGTCACCTGTATCTATTTATATACTTGTAGGTGCTAAATGATTTGGATGGGGAACAAATTAACTATGTTATAAATGTTTGTTTTCTCAGACCCAAACTATCAGCTGGTGGAGCCATTCAAACGTCTTCCAAACAGAAGA
>NW_020869367.1:241944-246944 GCF_003789085.1 Penaeus vannamei | reverse complement strand
TTTTTTTCTCTTTTTCATAAATTTAAAAAACAAAATTGTTTGAGGGCATTACATTAAACAACCCCATTAGGTTTTGTTCCCGTCTTGAATGGATTCGCTTGAACCATGTTTTTCTCGCCTGAATAAATGCGCTTATATAATTCTGCTAATTGGAATCCTGCTTTTGCTCTAAAATGGACATTCTGGCTTGGTCCTGAGACACATTAACATAGAGAAGACTGATTTGGAAGTCTTGCGCGATAAGGAAAATAAATAATTACCCACTCTGGATATACGCACATTCAAAGACCAAATATGGACATTGGAAAAATGGCCGATAAAGCCAAAATAGTTTATCAACAATTTTAATGACTCTGGATGTTTCGTCCCAGCGCACGAGCTCTGGCCTAACCTAACACTCGCCGTTGCATGTCCGGGAAAATTCGGCCACTTACATAACGCCATCTTCTAATACAGCCTGCCATGATTTTCATGCATGCAACTGGATCCTAAAGGGTTAAGTATAACCTTTCCATTTTGCAAAAGCTACTCAACACTGCCTTCCAACTACCCTTGGGTCCTGCTTACGAAATATCATCAGATGAATTTCTCGCATGAATCTCATTTAATGATATATGGAGGGAAATCAAAGGATTAAAGGCAATACTCCTCACATACAGTCATATCAACACAGCCCCACCGATCGCCAATACAATAAGGGTTAGCCTCATCTCTGCTCAGTAAATGGTGTGAAGACTCTTCACCCGATTGATAATCCTCCCATTATTCATACTATGGTACTTTTTTAACCCCTTGGATCCAATTGTTTTAGACCAGCAATTACCCTCCAATACCTTGTTTGTTGTTGTTTTTTGTTTGGGGGCTTAGGAGATGGAGACAGGCCCAGTGTAGGGGAATTGGACTACCTTGAGCCTCAGCCCCACAACCTCAACTAATTTTTCATAGTGTTTTCTTCATTCCCATTCTACTTCTGCATCCTCTTCATCCCCTTCTTCTGGCCCATTCATATCCCCTCTTTCTTTCTGCCCATTTCCCTAAGTTGTTAGATCCATGTTGAAAGGATGTAAGGCTGGCTTTATGTCGCCATCATGGCCTCGTGGGAGCCATGAGCACACTATTCCTTTGTTTAATTTGCCCTAGGCATTACTCCTTATGGGGACCCTGAGGGGTTAAATGTTTCTTTTCCCCATTTTATTCAGGCTCACCATGGCCAATAATAAACAGTCTTTACCTTTAACAGGGGCATTAAGGCTTGCCCCTTCAACAACTAGCCTTTGATTTTGATGGTTTTCTGACCCCTGCTCCTCCTTCGACCACAGCTCTGACCACTGATACTATGCCCTTCCTTCAACTATTTCAACTGACAAACACTCTCCCATTCAAATCAATCACCTCCCAGGTTATTACTTCAACCTCCCCAGAAAGTACCCTTCCTCTCTCCCAACATTTCTCCTATCCATCTCCTACTGCAGCACAGTCTTCTTTTCAGTGTCTACCCCCTCTTCTGTTATTTCTAATCTTCTTTCTTTATTTTCCTCTCCTCCTCACATAAACTACTCCACTCTAGCACACACTCCACATTCCCTTGCCCTTGTCCTTCTAGCTACATACCTATGCAAACCCTTTGAGTACCCTCTGTGCAGGTTCCAAATGGGATCACTTTCTTTGTGAATCCCCCTCACAGCCGCCCCTACTTTGAGAATACCCTTCCCTTTCAACAGTGCCTCCAAAAACAAGTAGGCAAAGTTACCTTTTGTTCACGACTGGTCTCAGTTACATCTGAATCCCAAGCTCGTGCACTAGCAACCCTAACTGACTTCACTGGCAAACTCATTACTCCCAAACCTCACCCTTCTCATAATACTTTAACTGGAACTGTTTTTATCCCCCAAATGCTTGTCCTATCTACATCAAGGACTGGTCAAACTCTGAAAATGACCTACTTACCTACCATGCTGATTATGATGCAGTAGCAATACAATGTTACAATACTGTCCTCCTACGACCCCAGAGGCCAGTGTAAGTCCCATGTCAACATTGCCAAGATTAGCTTCCAGAGACATGATTCCCGGTCCATGAAGTTTATATTGGTGCAATTGTCGGACCAAAATGCGGACCCCCTTCCTTATCAGTGTCAGAAATGTTGGCATTTTTGCCACCCAGCTAAACACTGTCACTTCACAGTCTGCTGCCCTCTATGTTCCCAACCTGGTCATGACTGTTCAAATTGCTCTGCTCAGTCACTTACATGTGCCAATTGTAGAGACTCCAATAATGTATTTTATAGGAGATGCCCTGCCTATAAGCTTGAATGTGAGGTAGCTGTCCTCCAGATTCAAACTAGGCCTCACTTACTTGAGGCCAGACAACAGTCCTCTCCGCTCTGTCTGCTCCTTCACGCATCGTCACAAGTGAAATTTCTTTATCTTGCCAGTCTCCCCAGTAATCTCTTCTTATCCCAATAACCATCTCCCAATCAAATTCATTTTCCAGTCTGATTACCATACTGTCTCCAATCTCTAACCACTTCCCTGATACCTCCCCTCCTCCAATTTTCTATTTGTCAGAACCAGTAGCGCAACCTAAGGTTTCCACTCGCAACCCTTCTCCGCTACAATTCTCTCTCCTAGCTACCTTCCTATCTTTTTCTGCTCCTCAGCTCCTCTACTGTCCTCCTCACATAAGAGAACGCTTTGTTTCTCAGTTTTCTCACACCAACTCCCCTCCAGAAACCCTTGAAGGCAATCCAAAACTTCCCTAAAGGTGACCCAAGGAACACTCCTCATCATCCACCCCCCATCCCCACCTTCCTACCCCTTCTTCATTAAAGTATTTCCAGATATCCGTCCTCCTCTCAAGTTTCCTCACCCCCACTTCCTTCTACATTCTCCCAACATACCCCAACCACTCTACTCGCTGCTCCCAGCTTGAATACTCACAACAGTGTCCTTCTGACCCCTTCCTTCCAGACATTCTTCCTGATATTGACCGCCTACCCCAGTTCCCCTTTCTCATCACCCCAGATTCTTCTCCTCTTACTTTTGTAACAGCCACCTCTGTTTTCCTTGAACAATGACCATATTCCTTCTCCAGTCACAGATACAATGCAATTCACTCAATTGCTCTATCCCCTTGATCTTTCCCATTTTACTAATCCCTGCTCTACTTCAGTTACTTCCTTCTTTTCCCTTTTCATTACCATACCTTCCTATACACCTATAATCTTTTGACCCTCTCCCTGGAGACCTTTCTCCCTGGATTCTTCTCCTACTTTTACAACAGCCATCTCTGTTTTCCTTGAACATTGTTCTTATTCCTTCCCCAGTGACAAATACACTGTAATTCACTCAGTTGCCCTACCCCCTTAACCCTCCCCTTTCTACTAATCTCTGCTATAGTTCCCTTACTCCCCTCTTTTCCTCTTTCCCTTTTCACAAACCATGCTTTCTATATTTGCTCTAATCTTTGACATCTCTTTCTGACACAATACATTACCATAGTACTGTATGACCTTTGATGTCTAGCCAATTATTTGTTTCAAACATTAAACATTATAAGCTCATTAATTTAAATATTTGATGTTCTTCATGCCTTTCATGGTACACTTGCAATCTACTGTAATGCCTCCACTGATCCTCATGAAGCAGCAGGGATTGATGTATAGCTATAGATCTTGCAAAAAGTGTACATTTCCAACTAGGTGGGCATATGGTGCAGAGGCAGTAGCCATATACCATTATAAAAGGCTGTCATTACCGACAGCCATGTTGCACTGCATTTAATCCAGAAAACATGGTAACGAAATATCCTTCACCAAATATCTAGGCTCTCAGAGTAGAGTATTCAAGTGTCATTATACTGGATACCCTCTCATATAAGAATATTTTGCTTTGACAGAGTTGACCAATTAGCCAAATGAACACTTTCCCATGAAGAACCATATGATGCAGTATTTTTATCTCCCAATCAAATGGAAAAAAAATGTTATCAGTTGTTTTTGAGATTATGAGGGTCAGGAATGATCCACTGAAAAGATAAAAAAAAAAAAAGAGACATGGTACTATCTGCCATTATGAGGGTATTGGTAGGACTGTCTCACTGGCAGCAGGTTACATTGACCAGGCTACATATAGGATATCCCTGCACTATTCAATATGTACAGGATGCAGTTTTGGAGGCATCAGTTTCTTATCACCAGTTTCCTTTGTGCAAGGCACCCAGGTTGCATAATCTTACCCATTACTTTGTTGCATGAAAACTGCATCCTGTTGATCAAGTAGTACTATTCACAGATTAGCACTTTTATTGATTTTATTTTAGATGCTGGTCTTGTCTTAGACATGACTAGTGATATAAAAGTTTTTTTTTACCAACCAGATGATATTTTGATAATGCAGTCACAATGGCACTGCCCTTCAGGCATGTATGTAATGCTTCTGTTTGACTGATAGGCCTTTACACATACAAAAGCACAGCCAGTGTGAATAGATGCTTTGTTATCTTACTCTGGCTTTGTGCAGGGTATGAGCACTGTCCTATAAATAGATTTATCAGATCCAGTTTCTTTCTTTCTATTTTCTTTTTGGCACAGGATAGTTACGGTAGCCGTATTCACTTATCCATATTCTAGAGTTACGGCAGTCCACTGTACATGCGCATAATCTGGTCACTTTGACAATTACTTAAGTTTGATGAGGCTAATTCCCCTTTTCCAACCTAATCAAAACAGCAACGCTAACCTAACCTGGGTGGGTTAAGTTTTAGGCTAGTTTTAGGTTAGGTTGGGTTCAGGCCCGTCTATTTTTAGGTTGTTTATTTGGTCTGCGTCTCATCCTCTCTCCTCCTCCCGTCGAGTCTCATCTCTCTCCTAAATCTCATCCTCTCTCTCTCGTCGGCATCCGTCGCTCCTCTTCACTGTCTCCTCTCACTTCCTCTCTGCCCTCCCCTCTCCTCCTATTCCTCTCGTTCTCCGTCCCTCTCATCCTCTCATCTCTTCATCC
>NW_020869367.1:191634-199134 GCF_003789085.1 Penaeus vannamei | reverse complement strand
ACAATTATTGCGGTGATAAGAAATGATAATGTTAACAGGAATATCTGTAATAATTGTAATAACAGTAACTGCAACATGAATGGTAATAATGATTGTAATGATGATGAAAATGATAGTAATGTAGATGATCATGTTATTGATGACAGTGTTAATGAGAGCATATTATGTTTTTTATCATAATATACATTAATGATATAATTAGTAATCATAGGAATAGTGATATTGGTAATAATTATAGAATTAGAGATAATAGTAATAATAATAATGATAATAATAATAATGATAATAATAATAATAATAATAATAATAATAATAATAATAATAATAATAAAAAATAAAGGTAGTAATAGTAATAAGGATAGTAATAATAATGTTACTAATAGTTTTAAAGATAATGGTAATATTAATGATGATAACAGTAATAATGATAATAACAATAATTATGATAATGATAACAATAATGATAATAATAATAAATGATAACTGTGATAATAATGAGACATGATAATGTTACCTGAAATGAAATAATGATGATGATAATGATAATAACAGTAAAAGTAATATTTACTTTTGCAAAGTTGTTACTAGATTGTCATTTTACATATGTATTTGAATGCCATCTAAGGAAAGTTATGAATGACATTTCAGTGTCTGTTTAGCATTTTGACATTTATTATGGCTACAGTCTAAGGATTATGGTGCGTGGAATGATCAGTATAATATCAGTTGCTATTCTGCTTTTTAAGACTTTTCTATTTTCTTAATAATTGTTCATATATATCAGTGAAGTCTAGTGGATTTATCTGTATAGAATCCATCACAATTCGTATTTTTAAAGCATTGTTTTTTATGTTTTTATATCTATTTATATCAGTTATTTTTTTATATTTTTATGTTAGTATAATGTATTGATCAGTATAGACTCAGTCACTGTTTTGATTTTAAAGCATTGTTTTTGTGTATGATTTAGTTGTGTTACTAATTGGTTTCACGGTAGGGTGTTATGATGTAAAAGAGGTAATGACGGGTGTGTTTTGTAATGTAGATGAAGTTGATAATGATTTGTGATAGTGTAGTTTTGGTAGGTGTAAAATAGGTAATGGCAATAAGTGTATTGTGATGTGGCTGGTAAATAATGGTTTGTTTTGTGTATGTGCGTGTGGTAAATGTAGAGATACATGGACTGGTGTGTTCTTGTGTGATAGATTTTAGAAAGAATAAATGTGGTGGTGTGTGCAGTAATGTTGTACGTTGGTTTTGGTTGTTTTTGTTATACTTAGAAATGTCTGATTTTATTGTTTGTTTAATTGATTTTGGCCAGGCATTGTGTAATAAGTAACATGACCTAAGAAGATATTCTTGGAATGGGATGCTGCATTCAAAAATTGGTATAGTCGTAGATAGTGCTTGTATAGGTCTGTGTGGCAAATGTTGAGAAGTACTGGACTTTTCCTAGATTTCGTAGTACTCTACATTAGGAACTGATATATTATTCATGAAGTAAAATAGGTTTGGGTCAATATTTTTTTTTTCTCTCTCTCTCTAAAATGAAAGGCTTGCCTTAACAACCTAATGAGATATTGTTTGTATTCATTGGTTATTGCTATAATGCATGCTATAGATATAAGTATGAGAGGATAAACTGGACAGTTCTTGAAATTTTATTATGTTATTATTTACACTGAAGTCTAGGGGTAATGTTCTTTTGTATAAATAGGCATTGGTGTAATCTGAAAAAGTTCCCATGATCCAGGATTTACAGGTTTTGTTAGCAATGATATACTGCAATGCTCTTTGACACTTATTCTCTGAATTATTCACAGCTGAGCACCTATTGAGAGTATTTGATTAATATGTATGTGGGGAATTCTATGACATGCTTAGTGGTCTTTCTGAATATTCTGCCTTTACAATGAGTTTGGAGTTCTATAGGGTACTAAATTGTATGTAGCTATAATCTCATTTTATTCTACCATGTGAAATATGCTGTTAGTGTAACAGCCTAAGCCTCAGTAGTCTTAAAAATATTTATATATATATTTTTTATCATAACTGCATCGGTTGTGCTCTATCCAGACTTCCCTTGAACCTTCTGAACTGTGATGTAAAGCCAACTTTCTTACATCTGTCTTGATAGTAGTGCAGTCTAGTGATTTTTGAGGCCTTTTCATTGCACTAGCAAAGGACACTATTTGTATTTTAGCAGAGTAGAATTTGGAATGGCTTTTTTCATGTTGAATTACAAGAGAGGTCCACACATACATGGTAGAAGTTGTTTGGGCATTTCCAGAGGATTAGAGTTGAGTTGTGCATAAGTCAGTGGATGATGTGCATATCTGTCAGTAGTATTTATGAAACATTTGGTACTATATTTCAAGTTGAAATTGTAAAATTAAAGTGGTGTAATAAGTTTTATAAATTTATGCTATACTTACATCACTTAAAGGCTGTCATTTAAACAAGCTAAGTAATGATATATGTTAGTAATAGTTGCATATTTACTATTGTACTGTTAGTCTATTTACCACATATGTTATAGATAAGAAATGTGTGTGTGTGCATTATCGTTATCATATATACTTTCTCTTATCTTATGTACTAGATTCACAAGTGTTGACTATTTTATATACTTTCGTTTAGGCTTACTGCACTTCATACATGTCATTAGGATTTAGTTCATTTATATGAGATGCCATAGCACTTATGTATCATTTCTAAAGCTTGCTGCTTCAGAGGTAATTTCCTTTTTTCCAAGTATTTGAAATTAGGTATGTGCAATTTTGTTTGGAGGATATTCCGAGACATTCATACCATTAAAGAAATAAGAATGATACAAACTTGTCTATTTCCTTTGCATTCTCTTTTTTTATGTGTGTGTGTGCATGACAGAAACACATTAGTTGCAAAGATTGCTTTCTTGTTGCGCAGTGAAAATATATTGTAAATGTGGTAATTGAATGTTGATTGTTCTCTTACATGAAGACTCTCCTCAGTAGATCTTTTATCAGCTTTAAAAAAGGGAGGTGCAATCAGCTGTTATCTTTAATTTTAGATATCCTTAGTCTTTGCCCTCTGCTCTGACCTATTCATAACCCTATGCCTCATTTTAGGGTGCTTGCAAGTTCTAGGACAGTTTGAGTCTTAATTGGTTGTGCATTTCAAAACTAGGACCATAGACCAGTGCTCTACATCCCTGTAATTCATCCAGTTTGAGTCTGTTTGTGCAATGGTTTCCTGAATATTAAGAAGAGCAGTACATTATACAGTTGATTGTTCCCTTTATTGTTGTGGTTATCCATTATTTGATTTCTGTACACACATTCTTTGTGTTTGTGTTCATTCTGATACTGAGTTATTATTTAAAATTATATGGTATTTACTTCTTGTAATTATTTTAATGAGGGAGGGGTAGATATAGTAGAACTGCATCCCAGACAATGGAACAGTTTTTGCCTCTTATTGTTGTTGTTTGTAATGGGATAATAAACCTAATTGGAAGCCAGATTTATATTTTATGATTGATGTTACTTGTTCACTTCATGTTGAATTGATGTGGTGTTTTTTTGTTTTTTTTTTTCTTTTATTATGTCAGAGGTATTGATAATACAAGTAGAATTCAGTATCTCAAAAGATGAAGAATAAAAAAAAAAAATAAAAGGTAATAACTATATGTGTAGGTTAGGCTTAAATAAGAGTGTTCTTGCTTACTATTTTGAAATTTTTGATTAGCTGCTCCATAGATGAGAGTAGCACTATCACAAAACTTACCAAATGTTGGTTAGAATAAACAAACATTTTTTCTATTCAAGTCCTGTGACTTATCTTAAAATTGTTTGTCAGATAAAGTTAAATTTAGTTATGAATCAGGCAAATGACTCAGTCTTTGCTTTTACAAACATTTCATTCAAATTAGTGGACAGTATCAGCATCAAGTTCAGCATGTAGTGTCACTGTTAAGTTGTTTATGAAGAGTGTTGCTCTAAGTTGTAACTAGTAGATATTCCACAAGGATCAATGAAGTGTTGGCTGAGCAGCTCGTGTCATCTTGGCGTAGTTCCTAGTGACTTGTAAGAAGTTGACGAATGAGTTAGCAGTTTCTCTTTGAATGTGGGTGATTATGATAGGTAGGTTTTCATGTACCTATTTGTTGGTTATTGAAACATCTGCTCTCAGGCTTAAGGACTAGTTTGGATTTTTACGATGTATGTATTATGTATTATTGGATGGTGGTAATGCAAAATTGAGCAATGAAAATGCAAGGATTGATCTGTAATTTACATATTTATGATAGTTCCATTGTGGATTTAAACCTCTTTAAGGTTTGAAATTGCTTCTAGTTCTACCCATAAGACAAGAAACACATTTAAGATATTTTTGTATTGGTGACTAAGATACATATCTATTTTGTTATCTATTGGTCTATCTATCTATTTATCTATCTATCTATCTATCTATATTATCTCTCTCCCTCTCCCTCTCCCTCCCTCCTCTCCTCTCCCTCTCCCTCCCTCTCCTCTCCCTCTCCCTCTCCCTCTCCTCTCCCTCTCCCTCTCCCTCTCCCTCTCTCTCTCTCTCTCTCTCTCTCTCTCTCTCTCTTCTCTCTCTCTCTCTCTCTTTCTCTTCTCTTCTCTTTCTCTTTCTCTCTCTCTCTCTCTCTCTCTCTCTCTCTCTCTCTCTCTCTCTCTCTCTCTCTCTCTCTCTCTCTCTCTCTCTCTCTCTCTCTCTCTCTCTGTCTCTGTCTCTGTCTCTGTCTCTCTCTGTCTCTCTCTCTCTCTCTCTCTCTCTCTCTCTCTCTCTCTCTCTCTCTCTCTCTCTCTCTCTCTCTCTCTCTCTCTCTCTCTCTCTCTCTCTCTCTCTCTCTCTCTCTCTCTCCCTCCCTCCCTCCCTCTCCCTCCTCCCTCCTCCCTCTCTCCTCCCTCTCTCCCTCTCTCCCTCTCCTCTCCCTCCCCCCCTCTCTCTCTCTCTCTCTCTCTCTCTCTCTCTCTCTCTCTCTCTCTCTCTCTCTCTCTCTCTCTCTCTCTCTCTCTCTCTCTCTCTCTCTTCTCTCTCTCTCCTCTCTCTCTCCTCTCTCTCTTCTCTTCTCTCTCTCTGTATTAGTATGTATGTATGTATGTATGTGTATTCGCATGGACAAAATAATGGTTGTGTTATTAAAGGTATCTTAGTCAATATGAATAGGGTGAAGCTTCTGACACTTGTTTATTGCCGAGTCCTTTCTAATAAAAAATGTAATTTTTGCATTAATGCTTATTCTTGAGTGCACTGCACACAGCATTATGAAGCAACATTATTTTTCAGCCGTGAATTCACAAGTTCTGGAGTTATATACCAGTCTAAAGGCACAGATCTCTGTATTTAGAGATAGCCAGTTGAGAGGAGTTGTGCCACCAGGGTTAAATTGGCAAGGAATTAGATAACGAGTGAGTGGTGGGCAAGTCATTAAAGTAGCTAGCTCATGGTACTTGTTAGCTGTTTGTGTGCCGAATTAAATCCAATTTACGCAGGGTGTTGGATGGCGCTCACATAAGGGCCGAAACACACAATTGAATGATAAGGATTTTTGTTTATATATATATATTTTTTTATGGTCTGTCCACTGTAATCAGTTTAGATAAAGATAAAGTGAGATATGATAGCTTCAATTGGCTTGTATTGTCTGCTGCGTGATGATCTTCCATGAGATATTGTATTTTTTGGTGTCGCAGTTTGTTTGCTTTTTTACTATTATTGAAGTTGTTATTTTGAGTTATTGGTATTGTTGATATTGTTATGATGATGATAATTACAATGATAATGATTATTAATTTTTTTCTTTTGTTTTTATCATCATCATCATCATCATCATCATCATCATCATCATCATCATCATCATCATTGCTCTTTTTATTATTATTATTTTTTTTTTTTTAATTATTATTTTTATCATTATATTGTTATTAGCAGTAGTAGTAGCAGCAGCAGCATTGTTGTTGTTATTATTTATTATTGTTTATTATTATTTGTTGTTATTGTT
Organism: Penaeus vannamei; assembly: GCF_003789085.1. Classification (NCBI taxonomy): domain Eukaryota; kingdom Metazoa; phylum Arthropoda; class Malacostraca; order Decapoda; family Penaeidae; genus Penaeus; species Penaeus vannamei. Next base: position 193,121 of record NW_020869367.1, on the reverse strand, counting down.
TATTCCCATTATTTTTTATTATTATTTAGAAGTTGTAGTAGTAGTAGTAGTATTGCTGCTGCTGCTGCTACAATGCTGCTGTGGTAGAGCAGACTTGTGTAGCCAAATTGCTGACCCATGATCAATCCCGCACGCTGCTAGTGGATGGTGACCCCGGCCGTTCCTTGCACACAGTGGGCAATTTAGAAGCAATATAAACAGACAGCCTGTCCCACCAAGATTAGACATTGTAACAAATGGATTATAACAAAAATATTATAATTATTTTTTTTGTTGTTGTTATTCATGTTATTGCCATTATTGTTATTATTGTATTTTTATTTTTAATATTATTGTTATTATTGTTATTGTTATTTTATTGTTATTGTTATTGTTATTGTATTGTTATTGTTATTATTTTATTATTATTATTATTATTATTATTATTATTATTATTATTATTATTATTATTATTATTATTATTATTATTATTATTATTATTATTATTATTATTATTATTATTACTATTACTATTATATTATATTATTATTATTATTATTATTATTACTATTTTTATTATTGTTTTATTGTTATTATTATATTATTGTTGTATTGTTGTTATTATATTATTAATATTATGATGATTATATATTATAATTATTATTGTTATTATTATTATTATTATTATTATTATTATTATTATTATTATTATTATTATTATCATTGTTATTGTTATTATGAATATTATAATAATAATATTATTATTATTATTATTATTATTATATTATATTATTATTTATTATTATTATTGTTGATATTATTATGAATATTATTGTTATATTATTATTATTATTATTATTATTATTATTATTATTATTATTATTATTATTACTTCTAGTATTAATGTTGTTTTTGTTATTTTTATGATTTTTATTTTCATTGTTATTGGAATTGCTGTGATATTTTTAATGTATTTTTTTCTTTTCTTTTTCTTCTTCTTCTTCTTCTTCTTCTTTTTTATAATCATCATCATCATTACTAGCATCATTCACATTATCATTATTGTCATGATCATCATTATTATTATTGTTGTTGTTGTTGTTGTTGTTGTTGTTACTATTATGTAATTGTTGCTCTTGCTGCTGTTTTGCTATTTATAAAGTTTATAAAGTTGTTTTGATCAATTTTTCCTCCATGTTTGATCTTGTGTTGCGTTAGTAAAAAGAGAAATATAACGTTGGCAAATCTCTCATCCGTGTGTTTGTCATTTTGTTCTACGTTTTTACCACAGACTTTGAAAAGAGACGCAGTTCTTTACGGGATTCTTCTTCCTTTTCCGCAGGTGCTGCTGTGATGGGTGCAAAGAGATAGTTGACGACTCAAATGCACGACAAGCAAAATGGATGCTGGTAAGACGTCTTTTCTTTTTTCTTTTTTCTCGCTCTCTCCATTATCTTTTCTCTCTCTATTTTTATCATTTTGTATCTTGTTCTCCTGTTTTCTTATAA
>NW_020869367.1:161968-179468 GCF_003789085.1 Penaeus vannamei | reverse complement strand
ATAAGTAGATGAGTGAGTACCACCACTGAAAGCAGTGAAATCAGTTAGAGTCATTATGTGGATACTGTTGAAAGTGTGAGGCATGGCAGATTTGCACAGAGGAAAAAAAATTGTTCATTCTTTCTAGCAGTTAGAGAGTAACTACTGCTGGTGCTAAGCTGTGAGACTTCATTTCTTTTTTAAAAAAGTAAAAATGTTGTTAAAGATAACCGCAGGTAGAGAAGCGACACTTGATGAGGTAATGGCTGTGGAAAATTGTATATCATTTTGGATCAATTGGAAGCCTCTTTATGGCACTTTCAGGGCTTTTCTACTGCGGGTATTTTTTGTGATTCCAATTTAATCCTCAGTCTGTGTTCAAGCCTTATGAAATGTTGCACTTTCAAGATTTTGTTGTGAATAATGATATAACATAATGATATTAATCATACATAAGAAATATCTGAGTATCGTAACATAATTTGATAGAAAGAAAGCCTTCTCGTCAAAAGAAAACAATAAGAAATAAGTTCATCACACACTGCACCTGAACAAACACATCACCAATATGTACTCATCTGACCTCATTCTCCCTCCCCGTCTCCTGTAGGATTGAGCGAGGAGGAGTTGCTCATCCGGGCCAGGGAGGAGCGTGCAGCCATCGTCGGCCGGTACGATCTTGGCCGCGAAGAAGGGGCTATCATAGATCCATGGGAAGACCCAGAATTCGAGGTCTATCACACCACAGACAGATATGGCTTTATACAGTAAGTGATGTGACTGTGGAAGGTATAGATGTGTGCATGAGTGATAAGTGCATTCATGTCTGTGTGTATGTGCATGTGTATTTTGTATGTATTTGTATATATAATCATGTCTGTATGTACTCCATATAACTATGTACACATGTAGGAGCATTTGTATATAAAGGGATGTATGGCAAGCAAGATTCAGAGCCAGACTATCTCTCTTTATTACAAGTTCTTAATGGTTTGACAGCAGTAATTTGATTCCTTTAGAAAAAAATCAAAATTTTGTTATTCATTTCTGCTGATGTTGCCACTACTTGCATAGTTAAAATGTTGCTAGATTGCGTACCTAATGTGACCCTATTATTATTATTTTTTTTTTTTACACTAATACTTACTTGATAATTGATGATAATGTTGATTTTTAGAATGTAATAACATCCTTTACTGTTTCATCATTTGTAATGTTACTTTGTGTTTTATCACCTGATTGAGAAGCAAAACATTTTGTTTAATGGAATTCCAGATTATTAACAATTACTGTACTATAGCAAAATGTTTTATTCACACCTCTTCTCAATTGATATGATAACTGAGCCTTTCATTATTTGTTTTGGTTTAGGGTTAGTCCAACATCTGTTATGCATTTATTGGAATGAAAGCCTCTAATGCGCCATTACCATTTCATATTACATTAGTATTAAAGGATGAATGTGTAATGGTATTTAAAAATGTGAAAGCACAAATTCTCTCTTCATTAAGTACCAACAGCCCAAATACCCAATTTGTCGTCTTTTAACATTCCCCTCTGCTTCTCCTTACTGCAGTGACAACAGGCTGCCTCAGTCCCGTTCCAAGGAGGAGGAGAAGAGACTGGAGATCGAAATGTCCAGGATACCCAAGTGGACAAAGATGATAAAGTCGTGGGAAAAATATTGGGACAAGGAGAAGTTCTTCAAACGCGTCTACAAAGGGATTCCTGACCGGTTTCGGGGCACTGTGTGGGCCAAGCTGCTCTACCTCGAGCAGATCAAGGAGGAGCAGAAAGGGAAATATGAGGTAGGCAGAGATGGAGGCTTCTCTCCATTTGAAAAAAAAAATGATAATAATAATTTGATTCTTGAACAAATTTGTTATGTTTGATTTTTCATTAGCCTGGTTTACATTTATTTTAACAGTGTTGTTCTCATTTTCATTGCCACTATGATTAGTAACCATCACATGTTCACAATAGTGATCTTCGTTGGTTTTAGTGTCATTGCTTACTGTTGCTGTTACTATAACTATTACTACTATTACTGTCATCATCATCACCACCATCACCATATCTGTTATCATTATTATCATTATCATTATTAATATTGTTACTGTTGTTGATGTTTTTGCTGTTGCTGTTAATGTTGGTATCATCATCATTACTATTGTTATTATTACTATTATTATTATTATTATTATTATTATTATTATTATTATTATTATTATTATTATTATAAGTGGTAGTAATTGTTATTGTAATAGTAGTAGTTGTTGTAATAGTAGTAATAGTAATAATCTCATGATTAATATTGTCAACAGGAAATGAGAAGACTCGGACGCAAGTGGTCCACGGATGTACGACAGATTGACTTAGATGTTAACAGAACCTACAGAGATCATTCCATGTTTCGTAAAAGATATGATGAGAAGCAACGGCAACTCTTTCATATTCTTGGTAAGGACCAGGGACTTTGTTTTTTTAGATGTGAAAAAAGTAATGATTGAAGAATTAGCATAGTAACAGGATTGGATGGTGTGTCAGTCAGATTTTATTGAACTATTTTTTTCATCAGTTTCTTTGCTAGACTCTTTTTAAGAGTTGGCTTTTTTTTCATACACATTCCAATGTGCAGTAGTTGTCATAGATAATGTTTCATGTCTTTTGTCATAGATAATTACTTTGCTTATACATCATTCCATTCATTCCAACATTTAATTAGACTCACCTCTGAACATTTTGTGTGTGTGTGTGTACGTGCGTGTTTGTTTGTTTGTTTGTTTATTTTAGTATATTTGACCTAGGTATGCTTTTAGACATTGCTTGTCGCGGTGTAAAAAATCTCTTCATGGTTGCTGTCTGACGTCTGACGTTTATTTTTCCAGTAGGGAAAAGCAAGATGTGCCCGGCATATTGTTAATAAAGACAGACTACGTGGTTTTATTCTAGGAAGGCTTGCCAAGGTCGATTATTAATGCTACTATATTGTCGTCTAAGCATTCTGAAGCAATACTGGAGAATTCCTCTTCAGGTACCTTATTGTATTGAGGAGATTAAGAGATTAACCCTTGTCTCCCTCCCAGAGAAATATCAGAATTCACTATATCGACTGTGGCATGTCCCACCCCTGTGGCTCAGAAAAGCTACTCCTTACCTACCATAGACGACATTTCTGCTTTTGAAAGATATAGGTGTCAAAGTGCATAAAGAGTGCGAGTCATACAGGAATAGCTGTCAATATCTACCAACATGGAGAAATAGGAGATGTGGTGAGGTGTGCAAGGGATTGTTTGGTTTTCTAGGTACAGTGATTTTATACTATGTTGCTAGTTGGCTTATAAGAATGAATGGAACTGTGAGGCATGAGAAAGTATAGTCCGTTTGGACTAGGAATGTATAACATTTTATTCATGCCCACTTTAGGTATGTACTGGCATTTTGAAGATTGTAAACTTGAGTATCTAAAGGGTCCAAACCAACATTCCTTGGGCCATGCCTTAAGAAAGCAGGGCTAGTATAGTTAGAAGTAAATGCATTGATCTCAAAGTAAGCCAGAACTGGGCTGTAGCATTAGTTAATTATTCTTTTATGTTTTTCTATCTTCTTGCAGTTGCATACTCAATGTACAACCAAGAAGTGGGTTACTGCCAAGGTATGTCCCAGATTGCTGCGTTGCTACTCATGTACCTGAATGAAGAGGACGCGTTTTGGGCCCTCTCGGCTCTCATGTCCTCCCCCAAGTATGCCATGCATGGTGAGTAATCAGTTGTTTACGTTTTCTGTAGAAGTCATGGAAGTTTATTGACTTTTGAATGTGATGAAAGATTATATTGGTTTATGAAATTTGTGTGAGTGTATAGGGAGGACAACCTAGCATATTGCCTGATGAGGTCTGTCAGGGATTGATGTGTGATCTTTGCAAATAAAATTGGTCTTATTCTATTTTTGATACTTGTGTCTACATGAATGGAGTAGGTTTTATTTATTCTTAGATATTAACAGGCATTAACAGACTACCTAATTTTTCAGGTTTCTTCATTCCCGGATTCCCAAAGCTTTTGCGGTACCAGCAGCACCATGACAAAATCCTGGAAAAATTCTTGCCAAAGCTTAAGAAGCACTTGGAGAGAAACTGCATTGATTCTGGCTTATATACCCTCAAATGGTTCTTTCAGTGCTTTCTAGACAGGGTAAGTCCTTTGTTGTATGCATTGACCCATGAGAACTATGTACAGTATCACTTATTTAAAGTTGATTGTCAGGAAGGGAATGTACATAATAGAAGCAGAAATTATCAAGTCTATCAGAAAAGTGTAGATCACAACAAATCCAAATCAGCTTTCACCCCCATTCAGTGTTTACGTATTTGTGCTTGTGCATATGTGTATTTGTGTCTCCAGGTGCCATTTACCTTAACACTGAGGCTGTGGGACATCTTCCTGTTGGAGGGTGAGCGTCTCTTGGTGGCCTTTGCTTACTGTATCCTCAAATTGCATCGTCGTCAGATCACACGCCTTGACATGGATCAAATTTTAGATTATCTTCAGAAAAAGTAAGTGTTATGAAAGAAGGGGACAAGATAGCGGGCTGGGTCAAGGAGTCTTTATTGATCAGTAATTCCCTGTAAAGTATAGGGATTTATAAGCAAAAGTCTGATCTTGAGGGTTAATGGTATTCAACAGTTTTGGAATGTGTGTAAGATATCTCATCATCTTTTTTATTTGTCATGTGTGCACTTCCTATACTAATAACAGACACTGCATTAAGTATAAGGCTATATTGGATGAATTTAAGGTAATGGTTTCTAATGATCCTAATTTTAACCATCCATATGTACATAATTTTAACAGCAGAATATACAAGTATATTTCTGACTGAATGAGTTGTATGAATGTATATGGTATTGTAGAAACAGGTGTGAATATTTAACATGTTCATCACTACTAATGTATATAGATTCTTTACTTATTTACAATAAATCATCAGACTGGTTTTATTTTTTGATGGAGTGAATGGTAATGATTGTACATGTCTGTATTATGCACCTGGTGAGCTTAGAAAATAAAATTGGATTTTTGTACATATGTAAAATTCCTCATCTTTTCTTCCTTTTAGTTTTGGTTATATCCCTAAATTAATCATGTTTGAATGAATGAAAAGTCATTTATTTTATGATTTTATACAAGTAATTTTTTATGGTTTGACTCTTTGTTAGAGAAGTTTTGTATAGCTTATTCCAGACAGAATGTTGGGCACCATTAAGTAATCAGTTACCACAACAGCTATCAAAAACAATGGCCATGTTTGAACATGTTTTCCTCCCTTGTCATTGAAGTTCCACCATCTCCTAACCCTGAAGTCTTATTCTGGTCCAACATATGCTCTCACAACTAATTTTTTTTAGATTAGAGAAGAATTTTGGTTATGAAGACGACTATGTGATAGAGAGTTTAGAGAAGGCCATGGAGGAGCTGAAGAAGGCAAAGCTCGACCATCCCGGGGCACCACCCGACAACGAGCTGCCGCAGCAACCTTTTGGTAAGGAACTTTGTCTGCTTTGTATTTAGTATCTCTGATGCACTCAGTTCATAAACTTTTATGCTGACATTTCTGTAGTGTAGGTGACTGTCACAGGCACTAGCAGACATCAATTTCCAGAACCAGTCCAAACAAGTGCATGGAATTCACTGGCATCAGTTTCAATTTAACAGTTAAGCCTCAGGAGTAATTTGATATCTGACCTCTGCAGAGTTGAAACTATTATACATATTTAAGGCAATAAATACATGGGGTTAGATTCTGACTCTTTGCTCTTTAATGATACCATCATATTTTAAGTGGATTTATTGGTGCTAAAATCTTATTATCAGAAAAGAGAAAAGAAAAGAACCCAGACTGCAAACAAAGTCACTAATCTTTTTTTCCCTTGGACTTTGGCAGGCATGTTCATAGAGCCCTCGGTTGAGAAGGAGTCAGGGATCCGGCGAGGCTTCACGGAAGAGGAGCGGCTCATCACGGAGAAACTGATGAAGCGGACGGAGACCATCGGCATCAATGGCTCGCATCTCTCTGTTGACCGCGGTCAGTCACTGTCCCTGTCCTTGTTTGAGCTTCCTCCTAAAGGCTTTATTGTTGTTTTTGTGATGAATCTGTGATACACATTCAGTGACCCATTTTTTTATACTGAATGTTTTGAAATTAAGAATAAGAAAAAAAAAATAGAAGGAAAAAAATGTGTGACAGTCAGCTGGGAAAAAGGATAAACAAAGAAAAAAAAAATGGAAAAACAGAAAATAAAGAAATCTCTTGCCATACCAAAGAGCCTAGATTTATCCCAGCTGACAGGCGGTGTGTATCACAGTTTAGTCAAGCCGTTGAGATGATGGGTTTGGTCTTCAATCCTGTTCTTTATGGTGAAAGACTATGAGCTGCCTGCATGTTTTTTTTTTTTTACAGCACTTCAGCACCACTTTCGTTGTGTTGGAGGATTCCTAGTCATCTGTTGGACCTTGGTGTCATAGTCATAGAGGAGGCTTTTGTACTCCAGCCGTTTCTAGTCAGGAAGAGGAAACAGATTACTAAGAATTCTTAGCTTTTCTTAAATGTTTTGTATAAGGTGATTGTCTTCTGTATTCATATATGTGCACATTTTGAATAGATATGTATGTGCGTGTGTGTGTGTGTGAATGTGTATGCGTGTATGTGTGCGTATATGCGCGCGCGCGCGCGCGTGTGTGTGTGTGTGTGTGTGTGTGTGTGTGTGTGTGTGTGTGTGTGTGTGTGTGTGTGTGTGTGTGTGTGTGTGTGTGACGTGTGTGTGTGTGGGGGGGGGTATACATGTGTGTGTGTGTGTGGTGTGGGTATACATGTGTGTGTTGTATCGGTGTTGTGGTGTGTGTGTGTGTGTGGTGTGTGTGTGTGTGTGTGTGGGGCGCGCGTGCCGTGAGTGTGTGTGGTACATGTGCGTGTGGGGTGTGTACGTGTGCGTGTGTGGGTATACGTGTATGTGGTGTGGGTATACCGTGTGTGATGAGGGGGTATCTTGGTGTGTTACGTGTGTGTGTGCATGTGTGCGTGCATGTGTGTGTGTGTGTGTGTGTGTGTGTGTGTGTGTGTGTGTGTGTGTAAAGTATTGTATGCGTATGCTACGTGTATGTCTTTGTTGTCTATGTTTTATTTATGTATCTATATGTGTGGAATATATATATGTATATGTATATATGTGTGTATATATATATGTATATAATATATATGTATATATATTATAATATTTTTTTATATATGTGTATATTATATGTATATATACGTTATAATGTAATGGTATATATATGTATATTTTATATGTATATATTGTAATATATAATGTATATATTGTGTTTATATATATATACAAAAAGAACTAATATATATGTATATATGTGTATAAATATATAATATATAAATAAAATAAACTATATATATAAGAATATAAATTAAATATAGTATATATATAAATTAAATATATAATAAAATAATAACGAATATAATATAAATATATGTAATAATAGAATATTGCTATATATATTATTAGAATATATATATATGTATATATTATAATGGTATAGATACATATGTATAATATATTGTAATAATAAATAATATATATTAGATATATACCTATATATAATCATAATAAAAACAAAATAATATAAAATAATATAAATATAATATATATATGTATATAAATTAAAATAATACAAAATAAAAAAAACATAAACAACATAATACACATATAGTACAGATATATTATAGTATATATGATCACTAATAATTAGTATATATCAGTAAATAACTATATGAGAAAATATATACTACTATTATTATAAAAATATAATATATGCGAATATATATATTATACTAACGATATATAATTATAAATATACTATTATACTTATATTATGATAATAGTAATATATAGAAGGTACATATGCTGAATATATATTATATATTATATATATTAATATACTAGCAAATATATATCGTAAATGTTACTATTATATATTAGCTAATTTATATATGATTTGATTCCCGATATATTATTATAATATATATAACGATATATATATATGAGTATATATATATATTATATATATCAATATATATACACACACAAACATATGACAAATACAATATCATATGTTGCATGTACTAAAGAATAATAAATACAGATATAGAGTATATATATATATATATGAGATAGTATTGATATAATAGTTATAAAATATATCATAGTAGCAAACTCGAATATTATATTATAGATGTAATATGATATAATAATACATACATGTAGTGTAAATATAATGGAACTATAGAATATATATAAATATATATGATGAAACTTATAAGTATTGTACATACATAATGTAATGTATGTATGGAATTTACGCAGTATGAATGCATACGAGATGATATATATACGAAAGAACGATAGATGAAAGCGTAAAGATAAAATAATAAGATATGAAATAATATATATATATACTATATTAAGCCTAAATATATATATATATTAATAAAGTAATATATATCAGATATATCATTATATAGTCTATAAATGCGTAATACAATGAATATATACGCACACATATGTATGCATACGAATATGGGATTTCTAGTACCAAGCATTATATCGATAGTACGTATTGATATAATAGGATGATATAAAAATAGTATACTATAATATATATAAGTATATATAATATATATATATAGTATATAGTATATATATATATAGATATACATACAATACACACACACATATATTGATATATAGGATATATAACAACATATATATTATATCATATATTAATATATATACATATATATTATGAATATATATAGTATATATAGAATAATATATATATATTATATATATCTATATATTCTATATATATATATATTATTATATATAGTATAATAAATATATATATATATATATATATATATAATATATATATATATATATATGTATATATATATAATATATATATGTATGCATATGTAATATTATTTATGCTATATGCATATATATTATGCATAATGTATATGTATGCATATATATGCATATATATATGCATGTATGCATATGTAATATGCAATATGTATATATGCATGTATGCATAGTATATTTAGCATATATATATATATATATAGAATAATATCATATATATATATATATATATAGTAGTATGTATGTATGTATGTATGTATGCACGTGTCCACATGTATATGTATTCTCAGTTGTGCACATATACTGTATTCTTTTTCATATTACTTTTCCATTGGATTTGCAACTAACAGTTAGTTGACTTTGTAATGGTAATGACCAGATACTAACCTGAAGTTTATGCTCCTGAGCCATGCCATTTGTGTTTTCAAAGGATTATAGTCAGTGAATATCTGAAGTTCCACTGGTCACGAAAAATAGGTTGTAGCAAGGCAGTTTTTAATCCATAAGAAGCCTATGATGAGATCACTATTTATAATTTTTTGATTGACCATTCATCGCCCCCGTGAGCATTGTTGATACTGCAGCCAAGCCTCTGAAGTATGTCAGAATGGGTACTAATGACAAAACGTGCCGGAGAATTTGGTGATAACAGAATAATTGTTTTAATCTCATTATCATGTGTTTTCATGTCAGATGGGACCATCCTTACCAACATTAGTATTGTAGATTTGACCCATTGATACAGTAAGAGTTATTTATGTATTTAATCATTCATTCATACATTTATTCATTTATATTTAGTGTCCCAAAAATTTACAATTCTGTACTACCTCCCACCCCTCCCCTCCCCTCCCCATCTTTGGCACCTCAGGAAAGAAAGGTAAATTGAATTTTCCCAATATATATACCCCATGAACCCCATAGGACTGCAAAGCTACAAGTGGCGTGTCGTGTTTTTGTGCCGTCTGCCATGTCACGTGTATCTGTAGGTTGCCTAGCACACCCTTCTCCCTATTATGATTTGCATTCTCTATTTTAGTGTGAAATGTGAATGAATTATTAGTGTCATTTAAGTTCTGTACAGTACTAATGTTTTTCCTGTTACTATTAATGATGTGAAGTTTATGTTTGTGTTCTTGGATGTGCAGACCCACCATGTTTTTTGTTTGTTTGTTTGTTTGTTTTTCTGATAGCATGTGGAGATTTTCAAAATTTGTTCTGTATGTCTTCATGGAAATACAACTGACTTCATGCATGTGTTATGAGGTGTGAAATTCCTACAGAAACATTCCCCGTGATATTATTCCTCTTAGTTGACGATGGAAATTGCATTGGCAAAGACGAGACCAAAACTATGGAATCTGTACTTCTGTAGATCAGATTGGTGCAGTTTGATTTGATATTGATTGCATATATCAAACAGCCTAGAGGGGCATGTTTACGAGTGGTACAGCTGGGACACAGGGCTTGAGAAGATCTTGTTTGTAAGATTTGTCTAGAAATTGCCAAGAAATTCCTTTCCAAAGTGATGTGAGAAATGATGTACACTGATTTGGAATTTGATTTTGTGATACATTTCTGTATTTTGCCAAGAGATTTTGATAAATTAAGGATGAAGTAGACAGTATGAAAATCAAACTGTTACAAGAATCAATAAAGAGCTTTTACAGAAATCATGATAATTTAGTGACTACTATGGTTCACATATAAATGGCAATTTTTAAAAATCTTTCACCGTATGCCATTGCTTGAAATCTGATTGCTGAATATACCCAAATATGGGTAATTTGGATCATAATATCATATTGACTTGATGAATTCAGTGGAACCTGTTGTCCCAGTGTAAACTGTACAGTGTATTATTTTAAAAGAGATTAGATTTGCTTCGTATTCACTTGAACACTACAACGCTATGGGAGCTCTGCTTTCTTCAATGAACGAGAAAGTAATTTGGATCATGGAATATTTTATGCTACAGGCTATACTGTCTTTAAAGGTAGTACACTGTAGTATAGAGGACATTTGTAAATGATATATGATATGGGGGGGAGGTGAGCATGTAGCAGTTTGTCTCATTAGTAATATCCAGATTTATCTCAAAATGATCAAATGTATCTATCAAAAGTATTGGAATTTTCATTCTGTTACAGCCATTATATTGGGATGTTTGTTGACATAGTTGCCATTTGTGGTTACTTGTGGTTAAACAAACAGAGCTACAGCTTGCAGCGCTTGTAGTGCGTCAGGAGAACACAGGGCAAACATGAAAAGTGTGTGTCAAGTTGATTGGATGAGAATGATTTTTAATTGAAAAAAGAAAGGAAGGAAAATATTTTAGTCAGTTTATTTTCTTGGTATCTTCTGTATTAATTCTTCATCACATTGTTCAGTGGCTTTTCATCTTATTTTACTTCTGTTCCTTTATCTTTCTGTCTCATCTCATCTCACATCAGCTTTTCTCCTTGTCTGTCTCCTCGTTTTTGTCGTCGTCTTTTCAGCCTTTTCCTTCTTCCTCTCCTCCTCCTCTTCCCTCTCCCTCCTCTCCCTCCAACTCCTACTCCTACCCCCTTGCTCATCCTCTTCCTCTTCTTTCCCCTCTTCCCCATCCCCCCCTACCCTCTCTCCTCTCCCCTACCCCCACCCTCTCCCCTTCCACCTCACCCCTACCCTTTCCCCTTCCCCCTCCCATACCTCTCCCCTTTTCCTTCCTAATACCCTCTCCCCTCTCTCCCTCTCTCCTTCTTGTCATCGTCCTCCTCTCTTACGCCTCCCCCTCCACCTCCACCTCCACCTCCCCCTCCACCTCCCCCTCCACCTCCCCTCCCCTCCCTCTTCCTTTTCTTTATCCTGCTCTTCAATGAACTGTATTCAAGTTGACAAATGTGGAAGGGTACGAATGATTCAAATATATCCTCTTGAGGAACCGGTCAGATACATCTCTTGTATTGTGAAGATATTCATTCTCATTCATACCTTTCTACATTCCTGCTCTTCCTTCTCCTACACTTCCTTCTCCAGTTTTTCCTCCTCCTCCTCTTCTTCCTCCTCCCCCTCTTCCTCTCTTTCTCTTCCTCCTCCTCCTCTCTTTATATTTTCTTCTTCCTCTTCTTATTCCTTCTCTCTTCTTCTTATTCCTCTTTTATTCCTTCTCTCTTCTTCTTTCTTTCTTATTCCTTCTTTCTCTTCTTCTCTTCTCTTCTCTCTTCTTCTTCTTCCTCTTATCTCCTTCTCTCTTCTTCTTTCTCTTCCTCCTCGTCCTCCTCCTTATATTTTTTTCCTCTTCATATTCCTTCTCTTTATATTTTTCTTCCTCTTATTCCTCCTCCTCCTCCTCTGCCTCTTCTTTATATTTTTCTTCTTTCTCTTTAATGGCTATGTATGATGATACAGCCAGGATAAAAAATAGGAGAGTGGCTGCGCAGAAAAAAAAAAAAAGTGTATTTAGGTATATGTGTATGTTTGTATACATGCGTATAGATACACCTGCATGTGCGTGTAAGATTGAGTGTGTGTGTGTGAGTTTGAGTGTGCGTGTGCGTGTGCGTGTATGTTTGTGCGCTTGCGTGCGTGTGTGTGTGTTGCGTGCTGCGTGCGTGTGTGTGGTGTGTGTGTGTGTGTGTGTGTGTGTGTGCGTGTGCGTGCGCGCGTGCGTGTGTGTGTGTGTGTGTGTGTGTGTGTGTGTGCGCGTGCATGTGTGTGTGTGTGTGTGCGTGTGTGTGTGTGTGTGCGTGTGTGTGTGTGTGTGTGTGTGTGTGTGTGTGTGTGTGTGTGTGTGGTGTGTGTGTGTGTGTGTGTGTGTGTATGACCTGAACACAAGTGCAAACTGTAAGGAATGAACAAGATCCAGTTGAGAGAAAAGCATTATTATTTTCTTGCTTTGGGCATTGCATGCTGATTATATACAAAACCCTTCGAGGAAAAGTGGAAGAGGGGAAGAGATGTTATCACTTCAGTTTTTATTTATTTGTTTATTTGTTTAATGTCAGTATAAGGAGTAAGAACAGCACTTGCTATTTTGTTTGATTTACTGTGCTCTATGAATATCCTCTTTAGGTTTGCAAAATTCTGAACTGTTCCAAATAAGATAAGAAGTGATGATGTCTTTTGCCTCTTGTAATGAACGACTCAACTCAACGACTCAATCATGAACAAGGCTGAACTTGGTTCATATGGGTTATTGTTAACAAATATTGAAAATCAGTAGATGGAACTAGTGCATGGTATCTGTTTGTATAAATATTTGTGTGTGTGTGTGTGTGTGTTTGCATGTATTTTGCAAGAGTGTTTTTTTTGTGTGTGTGTGTGTGTTTGTGTGTGTGTGTATGTGTAGTTGTGTCATGTCATGGGACCTGTGTGTCAAATGCTGTGAATATTTAGCACTGGTTGCTTGCATGTACACTTGTGAAGGACAAGGCAGCTTTACTTGTACTACAATGACCTTGTTGTCTTGCTTCTCCTTAAAGATGCAGATTTGCTCAAATATGTGCTGTGTAAGTATGACAATGTGTTTCGTTGATTAACTGTCATTGTTAGTGATGTTGTTGATATTGATAAGGGACTTCTAAAAGAGAATTGACTTGTTTCTTTAATAGATCAAAAGTTCTTCCAGGATTTGGTATTTTATTGTAGTCTCTTCATGGATGCTTGTACTCCAGTCATTGGAATATTTATTGGATTTTATATGAATCAATGAAATGGCATAATTCTTTTGTTGTTTAAGAAGTCCAAAATCTGTCTATTGGATGTGACGTAATTTTAATGCATGGCCAAATAGAAATTGTTCTGATCAAATGCTGGCTGCGGCTACAGGGTCGCGGTATTCACTGGAGTGCAGCATTGATGAAGTGAGCAGCCTGGGTGGGGTCGGAGGGTCCCGGGCCTCCCTTGCCAACACATCTCTTACCTCAGCGGCGGACCTCTCCACCCTCTCCTCGGTCACCCTAGCCAGGCGTGGTGACATGGACGCAGCCTCCATTCAGTCAGGTCGCTCCCTCATCTCTCCAGACACCCGCTCCGTGCAGTCAGTGCGCTCCCCAAGGTCTCCCACAGAGAAGTTCAGACACTCCAACAACCATTCGCCATCCCAGTCGCTGCCTACGCAGACCAATGGTGATGTTCACAGTGATGCAAGGTCAATTCAAAGTGAAGGTGAAGTCGTGCATAATGGCTTGGCGGGTAGCCCCCCGCACAGCCCATCTACCCCAAGGCCGTCCTGTTTGTCTGTGAGTCAGACGACCTTGCAAGATGGTGAGGCCCTGCAATCTGAGCCCGCTACGCCTAAGGCCACGGAGACACCTGACACAGTACGTATCTTCGTGCCATACTCAGGGAACACAGAATCAACAGCATCAAAATCTCAAGCCCCAAGAACTCCTCCGCCTGCAGGAGAAAACCCCAAATACATTACTTCGAGCCCCGACGATCCCAATAGGATCACCATTCGCGTCGACAGGGACGAAGCTCTCTCCTCCCCGAGAGGGCTGTCTTCGGGACCAAATACCTCCTCGCGAAATTTTGCCGACTCCCAAGATCTTCCCTCCCAAAGCTTCTCGTCATCAGTTCTGGACGATTCGTCAGATCTCTCCACCACACTTCAGGAGACGAGCTTCACACAGGACATCTCTCCACGGATGAGACCTTCCTCAGCCCCCATATCTCCTTCACTGCCGAAGCTGCAGACAGCTCGATCCCGCCCCATCACGCTAGATAGTCCAGAGTACAGTGAAGGTCTCTTATAAGTACAAGTTCAGCATCCTGGGCTTCTGACTCCGAGCTTGGTTGGTTATATATGTATATAGCTATTGGTACACTGGACTTGTAGAAAAGATTATAAATTTGAGTTTATTTAGAATACTGAATTAAATTTTATTGTAAGAATAAAAGTCAGCAATATGAATACAGATATTACTGTTGTCTGCTGTTTGAAAGTTCTCAGATCTGTGTAAATTGACACTTTTTGCCAGAGTAGAGAGAAGTCCAAGTCATGTTAAAACATTGTTGGTTGAAGTGTGAGTGATCAAGTGTGTGTGTATGTGCGGGTGACTGTAAGAGCTGCAGGCTCATTATTAGTAAGTGTACTTAATAGAATTGGTGTTTCTAGATGATCTGTCACTCCTGTTATTAGAGAGCCAATTCTAGGATATTTTTGTATGACTCCTGTTCTAGTCTTCCTTATTTTTCCCCTTTCCTCTTGGTGATTGGCCAGTAGGTCTAGGAGGGCAAAGCAGAGTTGCAGCAACCCGCAGGGCCCCCACGACTGTTAATACTAACATGGTGGTGTGACTGGCTTAAGCAATGTACACAGTTATGCCATCAACCCAGTTTCGTCAACTTTGCCAACCAAGGTCAAGGTCAAACGAATGGCCTTATTTTTGTAGGTTCCAGTGTTTGCTAGCTGTGTGAGGTCTAGGATGTAAATCCCTAGTTTTATTTTTCCCTCTTTTTTTAACCCTTTTTTATTTGTTAACAGATATAATTTTCATTGTGGACGTTGTTGGTTTTTAATTTTCTTTTAATGCAACATTCCAGATGTGTTGTTAGAATTGTATATGCTGTGTTAAAACAGCTGGCGTTTCCATGATTCTATACAGTATGCTTTTTATGGGTCCAGTCAGCAGATGTACTATTATCGTGGTATAGTAACTTGTTTTATTTTAACGTCCCAGTTTAATTCTCCTTCGAGTATCATTTAGTGGAACCGCGCCTTCATCAAGCATATATTTGGAGACTGGATGCGGAAATAGAAATACTCAAATACTCAATGTGCCTCTGTGCAATAATTCCAAAATTCAAGGGAGTGAATTCAGGAGCCCATTTGGTAAAGGCCTCAACGTAGATAGCAATGGCAGCAAAAAAGAAAACAAGAAAAAAATGCTCATTATCCCATTGTATTTGCATCTTTTAGTATTTATTTGTAGATGTTTCTTCAGGCATAAATCTTGCTGTGTGATAAGCGTGTGAGTGCTTCGTGTATATATATAAATATATATATCGAGAATAAGTCGGAGGGGAAGCAGGGCAGGAGATGGACCATGCACCAAAGGCCTTTTTCAGTGTCGAGCGCAAGGGTGCCTGTGACAAGTGGTCGTTAAATGCTTTATATTTTATTATTATTATAAATTTTTTCAAGACTTAGGTTTTACATATTTTTGCTCTCTTTTTAAAATATTTCTTCCCTCCCCCCTTTTTTTCATTATTCTTTTTTTGTATTTGGATAATTTATTTGTATTGATCTTTCTCTCTTGTTTTTTGTTGTTGTTTCCTAAAGCCTACTTAAGCAATCCTGATGATTAGTGAGACTTTTGTCATGCTTTTGTATCTTAGAGAATAGATTAATGTTGTCTACATTGCCTACTGAAGAAACAAAAACCATATCTGTTTCTTTTTTAACACAATAACCCTCTCTTTTTATTTTATTGACAATACTTTGAAGCAGTATTATGTACTCAAGTACATTATTCTCATAATATGCAAGGAAAGTAATTTAAGTGGCACATCATAAGATAAAGCTGTAGAATGTTTTTGTAATTTCATATTGGACTGTATTTTTTTACCATTCCCAGTCAAAGAGTGAAAAAACGTTAATGACATGTACAGTATATGTATGTACATGTATCACCTGCATTTTGCTGGTGTGGATGATAGATGTGCATGGTGGAGGTCCAAAGTCATTGTGACAATATACGTGCATCTAATCAGTTAAATGGTATCACTGTTTTCTGGCTCTGTAATGGTGTAGTTGTATGCCCTTGTTTTCTTTTTTTTTTTCTTTTTTTTTTTTTTTTTTGAGCTCAAAAGGCTTGAATATCCTGTTTTTTAGCATTTTTTATGTTGTTATATTTTTCTTAAAAGCCAGGAAACACTGAGAAGTTTGCATCTCTTCTGATTACTAGTTGGAAAATAGGGTCCAGTAACTCAGCACCTTGGATGAATTAACTAAAACCTGTACGTAGAGACGTATATATATCCAGTGAGAGAGTAAGTGATGGAGAAGGGTCGAATTACACTCGCCCAGTGATTTCCGTAGAATATGCACAATCGATTGAGCCTGAATATCAAATGCTGTTTTTAATTTTCCATATTGTGGAGTAGAGACACAAAATCATCACTTATTATCTCTTGTGAAGTTAGGCCTCATGGAAACTTGCTGTTAGTGATAAAAACACCAGGTTGACGCAGGCTAGGTCAATGATGATAGCCAGTGATAGTTCGGATTCCCTGCACGTAAGTCATTATGTAACACCTTCACTTGTAGTTCACAATATGGAGGATAAATGAATGTAAACTAGACTAAATATTTGGATATTTGGATAGCAATATTGTTGCAGGCACTCATGTGATAATTTTATGTTGGTAAAGAAACGTTTGGGTAAGTTTCGTCTACAGTGCAGTCTTGTAACATAACATGCATATGTAACTTTAGGTAAAAAGTTGTTGTTAAGTATTAAGAGACAGCAAATGTCAGTTATGTGTCATCACATCACAACAACGGAGGCAGCTGAAAATTTAATTGTTAACATCATAGGTAAA
>NW_020869367.1:154650-161868 GCF_003789085.1 Penaeus vannamei | reverse complement strand
TCTCTCTCTCTCTCTCTCCTCTCTCTCTCTCTCTTTCCTCTTTTTCTCTTTCTCTTTCTCTTTCTCTTTCTCTTTCTCTTTCTCTTTCTCTCTCTCTTCTCTTCTCTCTCTCTCTCTCTCTCTCTTCTCTCTCTCTCTCTCTCTCTCTCTCTTCTCTCTCTCTTCTCTCTCTCTCTCTCTCTCTCTTCTCTCTCTCTCTCTCCCTCTCTCTCTCCCTCTCCCTCTCCCCCTCCCTCTTCTGCCTCTCCCCCTCCCTCTCTGCCTCTCCCCCCCCTCTCTCCCCTCTCCCCCTCCCTCTCTCCCCTCTCCCCCTCTACTCTTCACCTCCTCCATTATTTTTTTTTTTTTAATGATTTATGTTTTTCTTCTATTCCAATTTCTTATTTTGCTAGCCTTCCTCCTCCTCCCCCCACCAATTTCCTCTTTTTTACATTTCTCCTCCAAGGAACCAAAGCCGCGAGTGCTGCATCCTGCTGACTCGTTGAGGCACCCTCTCCAGCAGAGCCAAGTGGCACTGGTTTAAAAGGGTGTGGGGAGGAGATGAGGGGGAGATGGGAGGGGGCGGCTAGGAGGGCTAGGGAGGCGAGGAGGGAAATGGGAGAGGAACAAGAGTCAGGGTGGGATAAGGGACAGAGTTGAGGAGGTGTAGGGGGGGCCAGATGGGGGAACGGGAGGGGGTAGAGGGAATGGGGTCGAGGAGGAGTGGGAGGAGGATGGGACAACAGTTTGTGGAGGTGGAGGGGAGAGAGGGGTAAGGGTGGGTCGAGGGGTGAAACTTGGGATAGGAGGGAGGAGGGAAGGGAAAAAATCGGGGTGTTGAGGGAGGGGAGGGGGACGATAGAAGGAGAGATGGAGGGTCTAAGGTATGGGTGATGGGGAGAAGGGAAGGGAAGGTAGAAAATGGGACTTTTAGACAGGATGTGAATTAAGATAAGGATTATCCGTGGAGGATAGTGCTATTATTTATTTGTGTTTGTTTATTTGATTGCCTTCTTGTGGTTCATGATGTCAAGGTGTTATTTTAAGTCTTTTTGTTGATTACTGTATGACAAGAGAAATTGTTGTATATTATAATGATGACAGAAAGGAATGTTACTGTCATGTCATTTTTCGTAGTCATATTAATTGCCATTCTTATGAAAATAAAAATTTTGGATACAATGATGAAGCAGAACAGTATATATAACATTCAAGGCAGTATTTGGACTAATAGGATAAATTATTTGTAAGAACGGGAAAAATGGAATGGCATTGTATACATGGTGAAAAGGGAATATATATAATGTATATTTGTGATTGCATTCATAATTGTATGTATGTATGCACTCACACGTATCTGTTTACAGGACAATGTTCTTGCATTTTTATTACTGAATTTCTTTGCAAAGCCATGAAATGTTATCCAGATTTTCGAATGATTGCCCAAAGAATCTTCATATCATAGCAATTTTTCCACTAAGAAAATGCGCATGTGAGTGATATTTACAACAGTTTGTGCAATTTTCTTGAGAAGCCTTTATCATCAGGTAGTTATGTGTACGTTCACACTCACTTTTCCCTTCCGTGCCTGGATGAGGACACTTGCAAGAGAGTAAGCCATATTAGAGTTACCTGAACTTGCCTGTTGATATCGGTACTTTTGAGTGCCATGTGTTCAGTGCTCTGTCAGCGTGTAATGTACTTCTTACTCCATTCATGGCTGACACGATGATACTGTCCTTCCCCCTTAGCTCGCAGAAATCAGGACATTCGGAAGATGCTCAACCCAGACTCCCGATCTCTCATGGGTAAAACTTCAGCAATCTCTCACTCCCTCTCTAACACTTTCTCTCTTTTTTTTCTCTCTCTCTCACTCTTTATCTCTTTCTGGTCTTTTGAGAAGTCTTGCCTTGTTACTGGTTACCAATTGTTTCTTCAGGCTCTGTGAGAGCCTTTTTTAGTTGTTTACTTATTTTTCCACTTTTGCTTGAGTCCAAATAGTGAGTGGTCTTTTGATGCAAAATTACAGATTTTTTATTTATATGTATATATACAGCCACAGGAGCATATTTTACTTTTTTATCACTTGTTTATTATGGCTAAAGGATGTCCTTCCTTTTGGTATTCATATATAGAGGTAAATGTACTTTGAAAGTTACAAACATTGGTTTCTTTTTTTGAGTGCTTATTTTCCACATACAAACCTTTCATTGTATGTGCTTGAAGTGTTTTTTTTTTTCTTTAATTTTTTAGAAGAATTCACAGGTTATTTTTACATTTGCGGTATGGTTTTTTGAAGAAATATTGAAAATCTTTACCTGAGTGATTCATTTACCTCCATGGATTTATTTTCATAAGGCTTTACAGTTTCTTTTATAGCTTTGTTGTAACACCCACTTTTTAAAATCAATTTGCTTACTATTTGAATTATTTATGTATTTGCTTATTACTGAAAGATAAAGAAATAAAGCAAAACTAGTGCAATACATTTATTTTTCTAAAGATAAAATTCAGTAATAAGTTTAGATTTTATTAAAGCATTTTTTTTTTTTTTTTTTAGCTTAGATTATTTCCCCACTTTAGTATTTCTTGCATAGAGCTCAAATATAGGTTCTGAAACTGCAAGTAGATACTCCATAACTGCTGGAGCCTGTGTGAAACTTGTAGAAAAAAATAACAAGAAGCTTAATGCCACTTAGACATCTCCCTTAGATGTTACTTCATAGTCTGGAGAAAGTCACTACTTCAGAAAGCAAAGCATCTTGAACTGCATTAGCTTGTAAGACAAAGACCTTTTCAGTGGTGGACATTTGTAATCAGAACAGCAACCTCAGAAAATGAGAGTACCAGTCAAGTTTAATAAGTAGATAAAAGAGTACCACCACTGAAAGCAGTGAAATCAGTTAGAGTCATTATGTGGAATTACTGTTGAAAGTGTGAGGCATGGCAGATTTGCACAGAGGAAAAAAAAATGTTCATTCTTTCTAGCAGTTAGAGAGTAACTACTGCTGGTGCTAAGCTGTGAGACTTCATTTCTTTTTTAAAAAAGTAAAAATGTTGTTAAAAGATAACCGCAGGTAGAGAAGCGACACTTGATGAGGTTAAATGGCTGTGGAAAATTGTATATCATTTTGGATCAATTGGAAGCCTCTTTTATGGCACTTTCAGGGCTTTTCTACTGCGGGTATTTTTTGTGATTCCAATTTAATCCTCAGTCTGTGTTCAAGCCTTATGAAATGTTGCACTTTCAAGATTTTTGTTGTGAATAATGATATAACATAATGATATTAATCATACATAAGAAATATCTGAGTATCGTAAATAATTTGATAGAAAGAAAGCCTTCTCGTCAAAAGAAAACAATAAGAAATAAGTTCATCACACACTGCACCTGAACAAACACATCACCAATATGTACTCATCTGACCTCATTCTCCCTCCCATCTCCTGTAGGATTGAGCGAGGAGTTTGCTCATCCGGGCCAGGGAGGAGCGTGCAGCCATCGTCGGCCGGTACGATCTTGGCCGCGAAGAAGGGGCTATCATAGATCCATGGGAAGACCAGAATTCGAGGTCTATCACACCACAGACAGATATGGCTTTATACAGTAAGTGATGTGACTGTGGAAGGTATAGATGTGTGCATGAGTGATAAGTGCATTATGTCTGTGTGTATGTGCATGTGTATTTTGTATGTATTTGTATATATAATCATTCTGTTTGTACTCCATATAACTATGTACACATGTAGGAGCATTTGTATATAAAGGGATGTATGGCAAGCAAGATTCAGAGCCAGACTATCTCTCTTTATTACAAGTTCTTAATGGTTTGACAGCAGTAATTTGATTCCTTTAGATAAAAATCAAATTTTGTTTTTCATTTTCTGCTGATGTTGCCACTACTTGCATAGTTAAAATGTTGCTAGATTGCGTACCTAATGTGACCCTATTATTATTTTTATTTTTTTTACACTAATACTTACTTGATAATTGATGATAATGTTGATTTTTAGAATGTAATAACATCCTTTACTGTTTCATCATTTGTAATGTTACTTTGTGTTTTATCACCTGATTGAGAAGCAAAACATTTTGTTTAATGAATTCCAGATTATTAACAATTACTGTACTATAGCAAAATGTTTTATTCACACCTCTTCTCAGTTGATATGATAACTGAGCCTTTCATTATTTGTTTTGGTTTAGGGTTAGTCCAACATCTGTTATGCATTTATTGGAATGAAAGCCTCTAATGCGCCATTACCATTTCATATTACATTTATTAAAGGATGAATGTGTAATGGTATTTAAAAATGTGAAAGCACAAATTCTCTCTTCATTAAGTACCAACAGCCCAAATACCCAATTTGTCGTCTTTTAACATTCCCCTCTGCTTCTCCTTACTGCAGTGACAACAGGCTGCCTCAGTCCCGTTCCAAGGAGGAGGAGAAGAGACTGGAGATCGAAATGTCCAGGATACCCAAGTGGACAAAGATGATAAAGTCGTGGGAAAAATATTGGGACAAGGAGAAGTTCTTCAAACGCGTCTACAAAGGGATTCCTGACCGGTTTCGGGGCACTGTGTGGGCCAAGCTGCTCTACTCGAGCAGATCAAGGAGGGCAGAAAGGGAAATATGAGGTAGGCAGAGATGGAGGCTTCTCTCCATTTGAAAAAAAAAAAAATAATAATAATTTTGATTCTTGAACAAATTTGTTATGTTTGTTTTTTCATTAGCCTGTTTTACATTTATTTTAACAGTGTTGTTCTCATTTTCATTGCCACTATGATTAGTAACCATCACATGTTCACAATAGTGATCTTCGTTGGTTTTAGTGTCATTGCTTACTGTTGCTGTTACTATAACTATTACTACTATTACTGTCATCATCATCACCACCATCACCATATCTGTTATCATTATTATCATTATCATTATTAATATTGTTACTGTTGTTGATGTTTTTGCTGTTGCTGTTAATGTTGGTATCATCATCATTACTATTGTTATTATTACTATTATTATTATTATTATTATTATTATTATTATATAAGTGGTAGTAATTGTTATTGTAATAGTAGTAGTTGTTGTAATAGTAGTAATAGTAATAATCTCATGATTAATATTGTCAACAGGAAATGAGAAGACTCGGACGCAAGTGGTCCACGGATGTACGACAGATTGACTTAGATGTTAACAGAACCTACAGAGATCATTCCATGTTTCGTAAAAGATATGATGAGAAGCAACGGCAACTCTTTCATATTCTTGGTAAGGACCAGGGACTTTGTTTTTTTTAGATGTGAAAAAGTAATGATTGAAGAATTAGCATAGTAACAGGATTGGATGGTGTGTCAGTCAGATTTTTGAACTATTTTTGTCATTCATCAGTTTCTTTGCTAGACTCTTTTTAAGAGTTGGCTTTTTTTCATACACATTCCAATGTGCAGTAGTTGTCATAGATACTGTTTCATGTCTTTTGTCATAGATAATTACTGTGCTTATACATCATTCCATTCATTCCAACATTTAATTAGACTCACCTCTGAACATTTTGTGTGTGTGTGTGTATTTGTTTGTTTGTTTGTTTATTTTAGTATATTTGACCTAGGTATGCTTTTAGACATTGCTTGTCGCGGTGTAAAAAATCTCTTCATGGTTTGCTGTCTGACATCTGACGTTTATTTTTCCAGTAGGGAAAAGCAAGATGTGCCCGGCATATTGTTAATAAAGACAGACTACGTGGTTTTATTCTAGGAAGGCTTGCCAAGGTCGATTATTAATGCTACTATATTGTCGTCTAAGCATGCTGAAGCAATACTGGAGAATTCCTCTTCAGGTACCTTATTGTATTGAGGAGATTAAGAGATTAACCCTTGTCTCCCTCCAGAGAAATATCAGAATTCACTATATCGACTGTGGCATGTCCCACCCCTGTGGCTCAGAAAAGCTACTCCTTACCTACCATAGACGACATTTCTGCTTTTGAAAGATATAGGTGTCAAAGTGCATAAAGAGTGCGAGTCATACAGGAATAGCTGTCAATATCTACCAACATGGAGAAATAGGAGATGTGGTGAGGTGTGCAAGGATTGTTTGGTTTTCTAGGTACAGTGATTTTATACTATGTTGCTAGTTGGCTTATAAGAATGAATGGAACTGTGAGGCATGAGAAAGTATAGCCGTTTGGACTAGGAATATATAACATTTTATTCATGCCCACTTGAGGTATGTACTGGCATTTTGAAGATTGTAAACCTGAGTATCTAAAGGGTCCAAACCAACATTCCTTGGGCCATGCCTTAAGAAAGCAGGGCTAGTATAGTTAGAAGTAAATGCATTGATCTCAAAGTAAGCCAGAACTGGGCTGTAGCATTAGTTAATTATTCTTTTATGTTTTTCTATCTTCTTGCAGTTGCATACTCAATGTACAACCAAGAAGTGGGTTACTGCCAAGGTATGTCCAGATTGCTGCGTTGCTACTCATGTACCTGAATGAAGAGGACGCGTTTTGGGCCCTCTCGGCTCTCATGTCCTCCCCCAAGTATGCCATGCATGGTGAGTAATCAGTTGTTTACGTTTTCTGTAGAAGTCATGGAAGTTTATTGACTTTTGAATGTGATGCAAGATTATATTGGTTTATGAAATTTGTGTGAGTGTATAGGAGGACAACCTAGCATATTGCCTGGTGAGGTCTGTCAGGGATTGATGTGTGATCTTTGCAAATAAAATTGGTCTTATTCTATTTTTAATACTTGTGTCTACATGAATGGAGTAGGTTTTATTTATTCTTAGATATTAACAGGCATTAACAGACTACTAATTTTTCAGGTTTCTTCATTCCCGGATTCCCAAAGCTTTTGCGGTACCAGCAGCACCATGACAAAATCCTGGAAAAATTCTTGCCAAAGCTTAAGAAGCACTTGGAGAGAAACTGCATTGATTCTGGCTTATATACCCTCAAATGGTTCTTTCAGTGCTTTCTAGACAGGGTAAGTCCTTTGTTGTATGCATTGACCCATGAGAACTATGTACAGTATCACTTATTTAAAGTTGATTGTCAGGAAGGGAATGTACATAATAGAAGCAGAAATTATCAAGTCTATCAGAAAAGTGTAGATCACAACAAATCCAAATCAGCTTTCACCCCCATTCAGTGTTTACGTATTTGTGCTTGTGCATATGTGTATTGTGTCTCCAGGTGCCATTTACCTTAACACTGAGGCTGTGGGACATCTT
>NW_020869367.1:132150-149650 GCF_003789085.1 Penaeus vannamei | reverse complement strand
TGATTTGCATTCTCTATTTTAGTGTGAAATGTGAATGAATTATTAGTGTCATTTAAGTTCTGTATAGTACTAATGTTTTTCCTGTTACTATTAATGATGTGAAGTTTGTTTGTGTTCTTGGATGTGCAGACCCACCATGTTTTTTGTTTGTTTGTTTGTTTGTTTTTCTGATAGCATGTGGAGATTTTCAAATTTGTTCTGTATGTCTTCATGGAAATACAACTGACTTCATGCATGTGTTATGAGGTGTGAAATTCCTACAGAAACATTCCCCGTGATATTATTCCTCTTAGTTGACGATGGAAATTGCATTGGCAAAGACGAGACCAAAACTATGGAATCTGTACTTCTGTAGATCAGATTGGTGCAGTTTGATTTGATATTGATTGCATATATCAAACAGCCTAGAGGGGCATGTTTACGAGTGGTACAGCTGGGACACAGGGCTTGAGAAGATCTTGTTTGTAAGATTTGTCTAGAAATTGCCAAGAATTCCTTTCCAAAGTGATGTGAGAAATGATGTACACTGATTTGGAATTTGATTTTGTGATACATTTCTGTATTTTGCCAAGAGATTTTGATAAATTAAGGATGAAGTAGACAGTATGAAAATCAAACTGTTACAAGAATCAATAAAGAGCTTTTACAGAAATCATGATAATTTAGTGACTACTATGGTTCACATATAAATGGCAATTTTTAAAAATCTTTCACCGTATGCCATTGCTTGAAATCTGATTGCTGAATATACCCAAATATGGGTAATTTGGATCATAATATCATATTGACTTGATGAATTCAGTGGAACCTGTTGTCCCAGTGTAAACTGTACAGTGTATTATTTTAAAAGAGATTAGATTTGCTTCGTATTCACTTGAACACTACAACGCTATGGGAGCTCTGCTTTCTTCAATGAACGAGAAAGTAATTTGGATCATGGAATATTTTATGCTACAGGCTATACTGTCTTTAAAGGTAGTACACTGTAGTATAGAGGACATTTGTAAATGATATATGATATGGGGGGGAGGTGAGCATGTAGCAGTTTGTCTCATTAGTAATATCCAGATTTATCTCAAAATGATCAAATGTATCTATCAAAAGTATTGGAATTTTCATTCTGTTACAGCCATTATATTGGGATGTTTGTTGACATAGTTGCCATTTGTGGTTACTTGTGTGTTAAACAAACAGAGCTACAGCTTGCAGCGCTTGTAGTGCGTCAGGAGAACACAGGGCAAACATGAAAAGTGTGTGTCAAGTTGATTGGATGAGAATGATTTTTAATTGAAAAAAGAAAGGAAGGAAATATTTTAGTCAGTTTATTTTCTTGGTATCTTCTGTATTAATTCTTCATCACATTGTTCAGTGGCTTTTCATCTTATTTTACTTCTGTTCCTTTATCTTTCTGTCTCATCTCATCTCACATCAGCTTTTCTCCTTGTCTGTCTCCTCGTTTTTGTCGTCGTCTTTTCAGCCTTTTCCTTCTTCCTCTCCTCCTC
The DNA here is from genome assembly GCF_003789085.1 of Penaeus vannamei. Taxonomy (NCBI): domain Eukaryota; kingdom Metazoa; phylum Arthropoda; class Malacostraca; order Decapoda; family Penaeidae; genus Penaeus; species Penaeus vannamei. The sequence continues at coordinate 148,148 of NW_020869367.1, read as the reverse complement.
CTCTTCCCTCTCCCTCCTCTCCCTCCAACTCCTACTCCTACCCCCTTGCTCATCCTCTTCCTCTTCTTTCCCCTTCCCCATCCCCCCCTACCCTCTCTCCTCTCCCCTACCCCTACCCTCTCCCCTTCCACCTCACCCCTACCCTTTCCCCTTCCCCTCCCCATACCTCTCCCCTTTTCCTTCCTAATACCCTCTCCCCTCTCTCCTTCTCTTCCTTCTTGTCATCGTCCTCCTCTTCTTACGCCTCCCCTCCACCTCCACCTCCACCTCCCCCTCCACCTCCCCCTCCACCTCCCCTCCACCTCCCCCTTCCTTTTCTTTATCCTGCTCTTCAATGAACTGTATTCAAGTTGACAAATGTGGAAGGGTACGATTGATTCAAATATATCCTCTTCAGGAACCGGTCAGATACATCTCTTGTATTGTGAAGATATTCATTCTCATTCATACCTTTCTACATTCCTGCTCTTCCTTCTCCTACACTTCCTTCTCCAGTTTTTCCTCCTCCTCCTCTTCTTCCTCCTCCCCCTCTTCCTCCTCTTTCTCTTCCTCCTCCTCCTCTTCTTTATATTTTTCTTCTTCCTCTTCTTATTCCTTCTCTCTTCTTCTTATTCCTCTTTTTATTCCTTCTCTCTTCTTCTTTCTCTTCTTATTCCTTCTTTCTTCTTCTTCCTCTTCTTATTCCTTCTCTCTTCTTCTTCTTCCTCTTCTTATTCCTTCTCCTCTCTTCTTCTTTCTCTTCCTCCTCGTCCTCCTCCTTATATTTTTTTCCTCTTCATATTCCTTCTCTTTATATTTTTCTTCCTCTTATTCCTCCTCCTCCTCCTCTGCCTCTTCTTTATATTTTTCTTCTTTCTCTTTAATGGCTATGTATGATGATACAGCCAGGATAAAAAATAGGAGAGTGGCTGCGCAGAAAAAAAAAAAAAGTGTATTTAGGTATATGTGTATGTTTGTATACATGCGTATAGATACACCTGCATGTGCGTGTAAGATTGAGTGTGTGTGTGTGAGTTTGAGTGTGCGTGTGCGTGTGCGTGTATGTTTGTGCGCTTGCGTGCGTGTGTGTGTGTTTGCGTGCGTGCGTGCGTGTGTGTGCGTGTGTGTGTGTGTGTGTGTGTGTGTGTGTGTGTGGGTGGGTGTGTGTGCGTGCGCGCGTGCGTGTGTGTGTGTGTGTGTGTGTGTGTGTGTGTGCGCGTGCATGTGTGTGTGAGTGTGTGCGTGCGTGTGTGTGTGAGTGTGTCGTGCGTGTGTGTGTGTGTGTGTGTGTGTGTGTGTGTGTGTGTGTGTGTGTGTGTGTGTGTGTGTGTACATATGTATGATAGATTCTGAAACACAAGTGCAAACTGTAAGGGAATGAACAAGATCCAGTTGAGAGAAAAGCATTATTATTTTCTTGCTTTGGGCATTGCATGCTGATTATATACAAAACCCTTCGAGGAAAAGTGGAAGAGGGGAAGAGATGTTATCACTTCAGTTTTTATTTATTTGTTTATTTGTTTAATGTCAGTATAAGGAGTAAGAACAGCACTTGCTATTTTGTTTGATTTACTGTGCTCTATGAATATCCTCTTTAGGTTTGCAAAATTCTGAACTGTTCCAAATAAGATAAGAAGTGATGATGTCTTTTGCCTCTTGTAATGAACAACTCAACTCAACGACTCAATCATGAACAAGGCTGAACTTGGTTCATATGGGTTATTGTTAACAAATATTGAAAATCAGTAGATGGAACTAGTGCATGGTATCTGTTTGTATAAATATTTGTGTGTGTGTGTGTGTGTGTGTGTGTTTGCATGTATTTTGCAAGAGTGTTTTTTTTGTGTGTGTGTGTGTGTTTGTGTGTGTGTGTATGTGTAGTTGTATGTCATGTCATGGGACCTTTGTGTCAAATGCTGTGAATATTTAGCACTGGTTGCTTGCATGTACACTTGTGAAGGACAAGGCAGCTTTACTTGTACTACAATGACCTTGTTGTCTTGCTTCCTTAAAGATGCAGATTTGCTCAAATATGTGCTGTGTAAGTATGACAATGTGTTTCGTTGATTAACTGTCATTGTTAGTGATGTTGTTGATATTGATAAGGGACTTCTAAAAGAGAATTGACTTGTTTCTTTAATAGATCAAAAGTTCTTCCAGGATTTGGTATTTTATTGTAGTCTCTTCATGGATGCTTGTACTCCAGTCATTGGAATATTTATTGGATTTTATATGAATCAATGAAATGGCATAATTCTTTTGTTGTTTAAGAAGTCCAAAATCTGTCTATTGGATGTGACGTAATTTTAATGCATGGCCAAATAGAAATTGTTCTGATCAAATGCTGGCTGCGGCTACAGGGTCGCGGTATTCACTGGAGTGCAGCATTGATGAAGTGAGCAGCCTGGGTGGGGTCGGAGGGTCCCGGGCCTCCCTTGCCAACACATCTCTTACCTCAGCGGCGGACCTCTCCACCCTCTCCTCGGTCACCCTAGCCAGGCGTGGTGACATGGACGCAGCCTCCATTCAGTCAGGTCGCTCCCTCATCTCTCCAGACACCCGCTCCGTGCAGTCAGTGCGCTCCCCAAGGTCTCCCACAGAGAAGTTCAGACACTCCAACAACCATTCGCCATCCCAGTCGCTGCCTACGCAGACCAATGGTGATGTTCACAGTGATGCAAGGTCAATTCAAAGTGAAGGTGAAGTCGTGCATAATGGCTTGGCGGGTAGCCCCCGCACAGCCCATCTACCCCAAGGCCGTCCTGTTTGTCTGTGAGTCAGACGACCTTGCAAGATGGTGAGGCCCTGCAATCTGAGCCCGCTACGCCTAAGGCCACGGAGACACCTGACACAGTACGTATCTTCGTGCCATACTCAGGGAACACAGAATCAACAGCATCAAAATCTCAAGCCCCAAGAACTCCTCCACCTGCAGGAGAAAACCCCAAATACATTACTTCGAGCCCCGACGATCCCAATAGGATCACCATTCGCGTCGACAGGGACGAAGCTCTCTCCTCCCCGAGAGGGCTGTCTTCGGACCAAATACCTCCTCGCGAAATTTTGCCGACTCCCAAGATCTTCCCTCCCAAAGCTTCTCGTCATCAGTTCTGGACGATTCGTCAGATCTCTCCACCACACTTCAGGAGACGAGCTTCACACAGGACATCTCTCCACGGATGAGACCTTCCTCAGCCCCATATCTCCTTCACTGCCGAAGCTGCAGACAGCTCGATCCCGCCCCATCACGCTAGATAGTCCAGAGTACAGTGAAGGTCTCTTATAAGTACAAGTTCAGCATCCTGGGCTTCTGACTCCGAGCTTGGTTGGTTATATATGTATATAGCTATTGGTACACTGGACTTGTAGAAAAGATTATAAATTTGAGTTTATTTAGAATACTGAATTAAATTTTATTGTAAGAATAAAAGTCAGCAATATGAATACAGATATTACTGTTGTCTGCTGTTTGAAAGTTCTCAGATCTGTGTAAATTGACACTTTTTGCCAGAGTAGAGAGAAGTCCAAGTCATGTTAAAACATTGTTGGTTGAAGTGTGAGTGATCAAGTGTGTGTGTATGTGCGGGTGACTGTAAGAGCTGCAGGCTCATTATTAGTAAGTGTACTTAATAGAATTGGTGTTTCTAGATGATCTGTCACTCCTGTTATTAGAGAGCCAATTCTAGATATTTTTGTATGACTCCTGTTCTAGTCTTCCTTATTTTTCCCCTTTCCTCTTGGTGATTGGCCAGTAGGTCTAGGAGGGCAAAGCAGAGTTGCAGCAACCCGCAGGGCCCCACGACTGTTAATACTAACATGGTGGTGTGACTGGCTTAAGCAATGTACACAGTTATGCCATCAACCCAGTTTCGTCAACTTTGCCAACCAAGGTCAAGGTCAAACGAATGGCCTTATTTTTGTAGGTTCCAGTGTTTGCTAGCTGTGTGAGGTCTAGGATGTAAATCCCTAGTTTTATTTTTCCCTCTTTTTTTAACCCTTTTTTATTTGTTAACAGATATAATTTTCATTGTGGACGTTGTTGGTTTTTAATTTTCTTTTAATGCAACATTCCAGATGTGTTGTTAGAATTGTATATGCTGTGTTAAAACAGCTGGCGTTTCCATGATTCTATACAGTATGCTTTTTATGGGTCCAGTCAGCAGATGTACTATTATCGTGGTATAGTAACTTGTTTTATTTTAACGTCCCAGTTTAATTCTCCTTCGAGTATCATTTAGTGGAACCGCGCCTTCATCAAGCATATATTTGGAGACTGGATGCGGAAATAGAAATACTCAAATACTCAATGTGCCTCTGTGCAATAATTCCAAAATTCAAGGGAGTGAATTCAGGAGCCCATTTGGTAAAGGCCTCAACGTAGATAGCAATGGCAGCAAAAAAGAAAACAAGAAAAAATGCTCATTATCCCATTGTATTTGCATCTTTTAGTATTTATTTGTAGATGTTTCTTCAGGCATAAATCTTGCTGTGTGATAAGCGTGTGAGTGCTTCGTGTATATATATAAATATATATATCGAGAATAAGTCGGAGGGGAAGCAGGGCAGGAGATGGACCATGCACCAAAGGCCTTTTTCAGTGTCGAGCGCAAGGGTGCCTGTGACAAGTGGTCGTTAAATGCTTTATATTTTATTATTATTATAAATTTTTTCAAGACTTAGGTTTTACATATTTTTGCTCTCTTTTTAAAATATTTCTTCCCTCCCCCCTTTTTTTTCATTATTCTTTTTTTTGTATTTGGATAATTTATTTGTATTGATCTTTCTCTCTTGTTTTTTGTTGTTGTTTCCTAAAGCCTACTTAAGCAATCCTGATGATTAGTGAGACTTTTGTCATGCTTTTGTATCTTAGAGAATAGATTAATGTTGTCTACATTGCCTACTGAAGAAACAAAAACCATATCTGTTTCTTTTTTAACACAATAACCCTCTCTTTTTATTTTATTGACAATACTTTGAAGCAGTATTATGTACTCAAGTACATTATTCTCATAATATGCAAGGAAAGTAATTTAAGTGGCACATCATAAGATAAAGCTGTAGAATGTTTTTGTAATTTCATATTGGACTGTATTTTTTTACCATTCCCAGTCAAAGAGTGAAAAAAAAGTTAATGACATGTACAGTATATGTATGTACATGTATCACCTGCATTTTGCTGGTGTGGATGATAGATGTGCATGGTGGAGGTCCAAAGTCATTGTGACAATATACGTGCATCTAATCAGTTAAATGGTATCACTGTTTTCTGGCTCTGTAATGGTGTAGTTGTATGCCCTTGTTTTCTTTTTTTTTTCTTTTTTTTTTTCTTTTTTTGAGCTCAAAAGGCTTGAATATCCTGTTTTTTAGCATTTTTTATGTTGTTATATTTTTCTTAAAAGCCAGGAAACACTGAGAAGTTTGCATCTCTTCTGATTACTAGTTGGAAAATAGGGTCCAGTAACTCAGCACCTTGGATGAATTAACTAAAACCTGTACGTAGAGACGTATATATATCCAGTGAGAGAGTAAGTGATGGAGAAGGGTCGAATTACACTCGCCCAGTGATTTCCGTAGAATATGCACAATCGATTGAGCCTGAATATCAAATGCTGTTTTTAATTTTCCATATTGTGGAGTAGAGACACAAAATCATCACTTATTATCTCTTGTGAAGTTAGGCCTCATGGAAACTTGCTGTTAGTGATAAAAACACCAGGTTGACGCAGGCTAGGTCAATGATGATAGCCAGTGATAGTTCGGATTCCCTGCACGTAAGTCATTATGTAACACCTTCACTTGTAGTTCACAATATGGAGGATAAATGAATGTAAACTAGACTAAATATTTGGATATTTGGATAGCAATATTGTTGCAGGCACTCATGTGATAATTTTATGTTGGTAAAGAAACGTTTGGGTAAGTTTCGTCTACAGTGCAGTCTTGTAACATAACATGCATATGTAACTTTAGGTAAAAAGTTGTTGTTAAGTATTAAGAGACAGCAAATGTCAGTTATGTGTCATCACATCACAACAACGGAGGCAGCTGAAAATTTAATTGTTAACATCAGGTTTATTTTAGTCACAAAGCATAATATTGGGTTGTAAAGGAGGTTGAGTTCTTTTGCAGTCATCTGATTGCTCATTCATTCATTTTACTGATCAGTTATCATCTTTCCTTTTTCTCCAAATATGCATTGATAAAGAAAATGAGACGAGGAAGGACTTAGCTTTTCGTTTTATATTCTTTCCATCCTATATAATGTGTTGTGGCTTTATGAAAGCACATTTTGTTTTTGCTGTTAATTAGAATATTCCTCTATTTCTGTTTCATCATTTTGTCCTTTTTTTCTTTTTTCATTGCCTGTGAAGAATGAAATATATATTTTGTCACAAATTAGTTTCTACTTAACTCTAAATAAATTCCATTCATATATAACCATATTTCTGTTTTGTAAATCTGAAGAAAAATCGCAAAAAAAAAAAGTTGTAAGTACTCACTCACCGTAGCTAAGAGCTGTTGTACAAAATACCGTTGAAAGATTTGATCCGCTTTTATTACGTCACACCATTTGTGATGCGCAAAATCTAATCTACCCATATACTGTGTTGCCTAGAAGCAGTATAACAAGCTCTCTTTGTCAGAGCGGAAGAAACCACTTGTGATGATTTAGTTTTGCTGGCCCAGGTTTCACTATTGACATTCCTGTTCATTCCTTTTTGCAAACAGATGGTTACCAGTGTACTGTGTATTGATAGATTTCTCTCTTTTTTATACAGTTATTGTCAGTATCATTATTGTTACCATTATTATCATCATCATGGTCATTTTGATATTATATGATTATTATGATTATTATTATTATTATTATTATTATTATTATTATTATTATTGTCTTGAAAATGATCTATGACTTCAATGTTTTTATATTTAATTTCTCATGGACACTTGGACTTGTGATTAGGCAAGTGTCATACAGGTATTCTTAAAATGAAGAAAAATTAACATGCTGTGAAAAGGAGGCTCTTTCAGTGGTTGTATTAGAGTTGATGTAGATTTTATTTAGATCTGAAAATATTAACATAAATAGGAAATAAAAATAAGACTGCAAAGAGTTGTATATTAAGAAGAAATAAAAAGAAATTAATATTACAATTTTTCTTTGTACATTATATTGTATCAGGTTTCATATTATTGTAACTGATTACTGGAAATTGATATGATTTTATTGATATCCTCCCAGTATTTAATAAAAATTCCAAAAGAAGTTTATATTGGGAAACCAATGTGTTATAAGCACTTTGTAAGTTGTACAAGGAGATTTCAGGAGAATGTCTATCAATATAATGGTTAAATAAATTTTTAAATTCTAAGGAAATATTTTTTTATTATTCATCTTTGAAACAACAGGAGAGAGACAGAGACGGAGACTTCCACTCTGCATCTGTTTCATTGTTAGTTTCCTACATTGTGTTACATTTCCACAGAAGGTCCCTCTTTAGAAATAGTAGTGATTCATTATATACATACAGATTTGATCAACAGAATTTCAATAACTCACAATAATAACTGAATATAGGATGATAGGTATGTCAACTTTTGCTTAGTCAAAAGATAATAAACTCTAAATATGTTTTCCTACATGAAATCTACCAAAGGAAATCCTCAGCCATAAACCATGAAATTCAGAATTTTTAGCAGCATAGTATATGTAACAGGCCATGTTAAAAGAATGTCCTTGTCTCATAGAGGCTTATACTAAGCACAACAAAGTAAAATCAATTTATGTAATATTCATGGATTTTGTGTCTTGTAGATATGTTTTTTCTGCATTTCCCCAAAAGGAACACCAAAAAAAAAACTAATTGAAGGTAACGTCAAACTGTTTGGCATCAAATGAAGCTTATTTCACCTTTACAATGTACTGTTTTTTCCTGTATGTAGATTATTGTAATTAATTTTGTTGTTGCACTGCTAAACATTAGAGCTTATACAAAATAACTATAGCACACTGTATAACATAATATCTGCTATTCTATAGCACATGTAGTAATTGCATGCATTGTGTGGGTATAATTTAAAAATATATATATATGCATGAAATACAAGTGTTACATCTTGCATGAACTTTGTATGCCAAGTAACAACTAAAGCATGCTTGTTGAGGTTTTACAGCAACAACAGAAAATCATATGTCTACAAGGATATACCATAGGTGGAAGCAGGAGTACAAATATCTACGTTGGAGCAGACATTGGTCACCAGCACATAGAAATAACAGCGGGAATGTATCCAAAGGCAGGTGCTTACAGAAGGATTTTACATCTTGTGTCTGTGCCTGAACTGTAGTAATATTTAGTGCTGCATGAATGAAAAAACACAAGGTGGTAGCTTTTGTAATGATCACTTATTTGTAATTATTATTTTTTTGTTATGATAATATGGAGGTAATTTAGTGAAACTAGTATAGTAGGTATACCATTATGCATGGTGTATAATGGCAAAATGTTGGGGAGATCTGATTACACTTATAGTTGTACTTATAGTGTATAAAAGCATTTGTTAGTCGCTTTGATATTCAAGAACAGCTGATGCTTGTAAAGGTATACAGGTTGAAACACCCAGTTCTGCAGGCAGTTTTTATTACAGGTAAATGCAAATTTGTTTAATTCCACTTATTTATTGAATGTGTTGTGAGCTTCTACTTCAAACACAAAGACTGATGTAAATAGAAGACATTTGTGTTTACTAGAACAATTATACCATGTTTAAACTAAATACTGAATCATGGGATAAACTAAATTCAACTAAAAGTAAAGCTGCCCTAATAGTACAAAGTTTATAATTTTCAAAAATTATTTTCTTGATTAATAACATTAGTAGTAACATTTGCTCATTCACCACAAGTGTAGGAATGTTTTCTCACAAATTTCCTAACTCCCCGAAATGAAAGCGATTAAGAATTACCTCTTTTTCACCCACTTGCTAAAGTAATGTAAATAATGAACATAAAAGGCAGACATGCACACCTTGGTAACATAAGATTAATCCTCTTACAGTTTTGAACATGGATTACCCTATCAATACAAAACATGAATTGTACACAAGTTCGGTGAGCAGTTACTACCAGGAGGACATCAGTGGGCCGAAGCTCCAGAGAGAAGTTCATGCACTTTAGACTAAAAGCCTGAAGACTTCAGGGGAAAATGATGACATTCATTAATTTGGTGGAAGGTTTATTAAGGAATTACTAGTGCATACAGGCAAGAAGGGAAGTTACTTTCTCAAGAAATAGTAAGAAATTTGGAGTATTTTCAAAGATGGGGAAGATAAAAAGAAAATCTAATGCTGTTTTTCTGTTTTTACAAACAAAACACTTTAAAAGAGACAAGGTAAACCATCTTATATCAAGTTTGAATGTCACAAATGTCATGTAGTTCATGGGTATGTACTACATGAGTAGGATGTAGTCGGTTTTTTTCAATCAGCATGTGGGGTTCCATTCACTACAGAAACTTTATTGAATAGTGGCTGTAGAAAAATTGAATTAAAGTATATTCATCCAGACTCTACTTATGGAAAATGTATATTTGATGATATCGGAGCTTTAATTAATGTACAAATTATATTAAATGACGGTTGTACATTACTACCAAAGGAGAGTGACCATAGAGGTTGAAGAGATGATAGTTTCAATAATACTGAATTTTAGACCTGTTGTTGTCTTTGCTTAAAAAAGGTAGATATTAGTACTGTTAATTTACTTTATTATAACAAAGTATTCTATTAAGAAAATTAACTCACCACCTGGTTCTTACAATAAGAACTGGTGAAGACTCTCTATTTTCAAAATGACATGGACTAATTCCTTTGTGAAAAGTCTGATCATTTTATTGGCTTGACACTTAACACTAAGTTGGAGAAAGGGAAGATAATACAAGTATTAAAGATGCATATAAGATTTTGAATTTTTTTGATTTTATGAATCCTAAGGGACACCTTGTCACAGAAATGAAGGCAAGAAAACCTTTAGTTCATTTTCTTAGGTTACCTACTAAACTTTAAATATTATTATACTCAAAATTTGAAGTGTTATGTTCTGAATTCATAAGGTTCATGAAGCTAAAAAGAAGGAAATGTGTGAAGGACCTCTATAACCGAAGTTAATATTTGCAATAACAAAATTTGTTTAATTATGGTTGTATCATGAAAGTAAGTCTTGAATTTTCTTTTTATGGATAAGGAAAAAACAAGTTTACATCAGTTATTTTTAATTATAAAAAGTAAAGAAGTATCTTCATTACATAACAATAATATATAACTTACTGATTTTCCCTCTGAAAAATGTTGATTTGAAAATTGATCAATTTCGACAATGCATTGTACTGCTGCAGAGACAACGGAAATTATTTTAGAAGTAATATAACTTTACAGTTGGACATAATGATGAATTCTATACTATATTGCTGTTGCTGGTGGCCCTCATTAAATCTGAAAAAAGAATAAGAAAAAATATATATACATATATTTTTTTCCACAAATCTACACACAAAACACATGAAAGTCCTATTTTCATATTGATTTAATTTACCACTTAAACTTTATGCAAAATGAGAAATAAAATGTCTTACCAAATAATAGTCTACGCTGATGAAAATAACATTCTGATGAGCGGTGGAATGGCAGCGGAAGGCACTCTGGCCTTTTGCAGGGCAGCCAGTAATGTAAGTGGATCTGTTAAGTCTACAAAGAGAATAAGAGGACTGTAAGGATTAATCAGTACATAGGAAAAACTAATCTATAAATTCCAAGAGACAGTCTTGTATAGAATTTTGAGATGAGGACCAGTTCTTACAAAGAAATCATTAGCATCACTAACAAAAAAACAAAAAACAACAGCAAAAAATCATGCCTACATGCACACACACACAGTCTAACAATACATACACTCAAGCTCATGATGTCTCACTTGCACACGCTGATATAACCTCTAACACATTTACACTCACATACTCTCTCACATACTCACCCTCTTTCACTCTCACACTTATACACTCCTGTTCTCACTCTCCCTATTTCACCTTCACAATTACACACTCATTCATACTCTTATTTCTCTCTCATTCCCACTTGCCTTCATTTCATTCTCTTTCACACTCACAAACACAAACTCTCTCCTTCCTCACCTTCAGCACCAAGTAGATACAAGGGCAGAGGGAGGTCTCGCATCACCAAAGTAAAGGCGCACTTTGCCGAGTACTGCCTCTCCCTCTCTCCACGGAGGTACCTGACCACCTCTTCCGACACTTCTGGAAGGGTTAAGCGGAAAACTACATTTCAGCATGTTGATATATACCATCAATCAGCATCATTAAGAATATTAATTATAGCACATACTGAACTTTGACACCCCTCATCCCCTACCTTTTCCTTACTTTCCCCTACCTACCTTACCCGTATCCTATCCTGTCTTCCCTGTCTTCCCTTCTATCCTACCATACCTTCTGTTACCTAACCAACCTTATCCCTACCTTCCGCTACCTACCTTAGCCCTATCTACCCCTACCTACCCTATCCTATTTGATGTTCCCTTACCTTCCTAACCCTATCGTACCTTCTACCTACCCAACCCTGTTCTACCTTCCCCTAATACTGCACCCTTATCTTGCCCTACTACCCTATTGTACCTTCCCCTACCTACCCTATTGTACCTTCCCCCTATCTTCCTCAACCTACTCTATCCCTATCTACCCTGCCTATCCAATCCTACCTTCCCTCCCCCGCCCTACCTTCCAACCACGAGTCCGTGAGCATTTCGAGGCGCTTGCTGAGGGAGAGGGCCTGCTCAGCTGACACCAGCGGATTGGGCTCGACGCTGCAGCTGCTGTCGGTCGGTGAGGTGACTTCCATCGGCGACAGGGACTCCCCACCTGACGAATAGGCGGCGGCAGAGGCGGAGGAGAGGGAGTAAAGGAAGTGGGCAGCCCGGGAGATCAGCTTCACTTGCCACAGCAGGAGGCCGGCGCGCTGGCTCAGCACGGAGATGCGACGAACGCCCTGGAGGAGGGAGGAGAGGAGGCTTCAAGTCGTTGTTATTCAGTGAGCTTGCTGTTTTTTTTTCTTTCTCTGTCTGTCGGTCACTCTCTCTCTCTGTCTGTCTCTAATTGAATGATGGTAGACTGGAATGTGCAAGGAAAGGGGAAGGAAGGAGGAAAGAGGAGAGGACAAGGAAAGAAAAAGAGGGGAAGGATGAGGAAGGAAGGAAGGAAGGAGGAGGGAGGGGGAGGGATATGGAAAGAAAGGGAGGGAAGGATGAGGAAGGGAGGGAGGATAAATAAGGAAGGAAGAGGAGAGAAAAAGAAGGGAATAGGAGAAAGGGAAGGAATAAAGTGGAGGGAGGGAAGGGGGAAAGAAGAGAAAGAAGGAAGGGAGAAGGAGGGAAGAGGGAAGGTTTGGCTTGAAATGAAGGAGGGAGATAGGGAGGGGGGAATGAAGGGGGGGAAGGGAGAGAAGGACGGAGGGAGGGATGGGTGAAGGGGATGGAGGGGAAGGAGAGAGGGATTGAAGGGGGGGAGGGAACGGGGGAAGAAGAAAGGATGGGAGAGAACGGGGAAGAAAGGAAGAGAGAAGAAAAGGAATAAAGACAGGAAAGAAGGAAATAAGTGAGAATAACTTATTTTTAACGCACCAACAGCGTTCCTTCCGCTCATACGCTGAAATCACACGAAAAGGGGCTCCCATTCCTCCAAACAGAATCAACAAATCACACTTTCCCGAAAAGAAACAAGCCACTCACTCGGGAACCTATAAGACCATCTTAATTTGCCTTTATGAATGAACGAACGAGTCGAATGAATGAACGAGCGAGTGACGAGTTTCCCGTCCTCCCGGGGCCGCAAAAGGGGGCGGGGCCTACGCTCGCTCACCTGCAGCGCGGCCAGCCAGTTGGTGATGGCCTGCGGCTTCCCGACGGACAGGTACTCGTAGATGATGGTGACGAGGGCTTGCGTGAACGCCGTCTCGCCGTCCTCGATCCTGGGGCTCGGCGGGACGGGCGTCGAAGGAGGCGCGGCGGAGGGAGAGGCCGACGCGGAGGGCGCCGATCCCCCCACCAGGGTGCGCACCAGCCTCGCCGAGCACCCGCTCACCTCCTCCAGAAGGGCGCTCTGTAGGGGAGGGAAAAGAGGGGCTGTATCATCTGAAAGTGGATTCTGGAAGTGGGTTGGACTCTAAGGACAGAGACACCGGCCTGTGGACGCCGCCGCTGAGGTCGAACAAGGAAACAAGCAAACCAAGCCTATAAAAATACACAGACACCTCAAGCACCTTTGCCACCCCCGCTCTCGCCTTCTAATCTTCCTCCTCCTCTCCTCCTCTCCTCCTCCTCTTCCTCTTCTTCCTCTCAATTCTTTCCCTCCTCTTCTATCCTTTTTTAGTCTCCCCGTTCCCCTTCTCCCATATTCTATCATCCTCACCTCTTTTCCTCCTACACCCACCCTTCCCTCCCCTTTCCTCCTACATCCCCCATCCCCCCCTCTCACCACCCACCATTCCCCTCCCCCTTTCCTCCTAATCCCCCCTCCCCACCCTTCCCCTCCTCCCCCTCCCCCTCTTCCACCGCGACAACTCCTCGCAGACTCGACCAGTATTTCGAGCTGGAGGAAACTGGCTGTCGACTGCTGTTCCTCCTTCCCTCGGCCGCCCTCGAGTCAGCTGTTGCAATGTTGCAATGGCTTCTCTCGCCTCATCGGTTGCCTGTTCCTTCTGTTGCTTTCCACGTGTTTGTGAGACGCCATTTTTTATTTCCTCATTTATATTTATATAAATATTTTCTTTTTCCTTGTGAATCTACTTTTATTTTACTTGTTTACTTATTTGATAATCTTTCCTAATCGTTAAATAATTTATATTTTTAAAATTAATTTCCTTGTTTATTTTTTATTCATCGATTCGTTCGTTATATTTCTTTCTTTATTTAATTATTTGTTTATCTATTTGTTTATTTATTTTTGTTTGCGCTTCTTTCGACACTTGTTTTTTTCCCACTGTTGCTGTGGTGAGAATAACTGCCAACATAAATGATTTCACCGTCAGGAACAACAAAGTAATATCGATATGATAGCAACTGATAATAAAATCAGTGACAAAAATAATATAGTATACGTAATATTTTGCCAAATTGTGCATTGCCTTTTCCTTCCTCTTACTTCTTCATTACAATATCAATAAACATGAACGTATTCAAATGTATTTGCATTCATATCTCGATCCAAGACGACGCAAAACAACTGGGATAAAGAACACGAAATTAGGTTAACTTAAAAGGCTCCACTAACAATTAAAACTACAATTCTTACAACAACAATAACTACAACAAAACTGACTATTAAATGTGAGTAGCGATAAGTGAATAAACAATTCAACAATAGATTAAAAAAAAAAAAAAAAAAAAAAAATCAGACACGAAAAGCCACCGACTTACTGTACCGTTAAAATCACCGCACATTTCTAATTAAAACAAAAAATGGTTGACTGAGTTTTTATTAATTTCACCGAACAGGATCAACTCATTTCTATATGATGTGTCGGGATCATTTTCATGCCCCCCCACACTTTTTTTTTTAAGCGGGAGGGGGGGGGGGGTTACCTCGCCAGAAATAGTGTCCGCAAAATTTCCGGCGCCGAAAAAACGTCCTTATTTCTTCTTTCTTTAACGCTCTAAACATCGCTAACCACCTGTAATGCCCCCAGAAATCGATAATTTTCGCGAAAATAGTACTCATTTCCTGCTAAAAGTCTATAGTCGACATTTTCCCGCTCTCTACATTCTAACGGACAGACGGACGACGGGCGGAAGAATACAAAAAATCACGACAATATTGCGTTTTATCTGAATTTCCCTCGTATGATTCAGAGGAAGAAGGAAAGAGAAAGGAAGAAGGATGTAACGAAACAGATAAAGAAAAAAAGGAGAGAGAGAGAGAGAGAGAGAGAGAGAGAGAGAGAGAGAGAGAGAGAGAGAGAGAGAGAGAGAGAGAGAGAGAGAGAGAGAGTAACAGACAGAGAGAGAGAGAAGTAACAGACAGAGAGAGAGAGTAACAGACAGACAGAGGCAGAGAGAGAGAAGACAGAGGCAGAGAGAGAGAGAGACAGAGGCAGAGAGAGAGAGAGACAGAGGCAGAGAGAGAGAGAGAGACAGAGGCAGAGAGAGAGAGAGACAGAGCAGAGAGAGAGAGACAGGCAGAGAGAGAGAGAGGAGAGACAGAGGCAGAGAGAGAGAGAGAGAGGCAGAGAGAGGAGAGGAGACAGAGGCAGAGAGAGAGAGAGAGACAGAGGCAGAGAGAGAGAGAGACAGAGGCAGAGAGAGAGAGACAGACAGACAGACAGAGAGCAAGCAATATAGCAACGAAAATACAAAAAAAGGAGGGAACCCGAAAAAAAAACAAGGAACAAGGATGAAGTCAGACAGAGAAATAGAGAGGAAACAGAGAGAGAACAATATAGCAACGAAGATACAAAGACGGAAGGACACCGAAACCGAAAATAACACAAAAAACAAATAAACAAGAACCTAAACAAACAAAAACACAACCAAAGAAAAACAAAGTAAGAAATCCCTCATATCTCCTCTCCCCCTCCCCTCCCCTCGCAACAGATCAGCTGGTCAAGAGAGCGAGAGACAATTGAATGTGGCAATCTGGCAGCCCAGAGCAGCACGATTATGTCTCCTCTCTCTCTCTCTCTCTTTTTTTTTTCTTTTTCTTTTTCTTTATCTTTATCTCTCACTCTCATTTTTTCTTTCTTTCTTTTTCTCTCTCTCTTCTTTTTTCTTTCTTTCTTCCTTCCTTTTTCTCTTTCTACTTCTCCTTCTCTCTCCATTTCTCCCTCTCCCGCCCCCTCCTTCTCTTCCTCTTTCTCTCCTTCTCTTTCCCACGGAAGGAGAAGGGTAAAGGAAGGAATTACTGGAAGGAGGAAGACAGAAAGGCAAGAGAAAGAAAATGGAGATAAGGAAGGAGGGA
>NW_020869367.1:109217-116717 GCF_003789085.1 Penaeus vannamei | reverse complement strand
CATTGATTTAATCATTATAAGCTTTCAATATTAAACGAATGATTAATAAGAGATTTTGTCATCATAACGGTTGCCAATATATATATTTTTTTCTATTTCCTCTTTACTGAGAAGTTTGCTTTTCCGAATGCGAATGTGACGTTAGAGCCCCGACTTCGGCGTTGTTTTGAGTTATTAATCAATATTCAAATTAGTATCATCCTACAAAAAATGATTTGAAATAGCAAACTGAATAATATATTTGCAAAATTTAATTAAAGTGCAAAAGTTGTCACAGTTGTTAAAGAAAATACAAGCATTTAAATCCGAAGTCTGGGTTCTATCACCGCATTTACCCGAACTATTTGAATTTCGAAAAACCGCTTCTTTCATTTCTCGTTCCGTTTAAGGATTGGTAAAGCCATTTTAAATAATGGTAATATTATTCTAACTGATTTTTATCCCTGTCTCAATTTCGTAAGTATTTTTTATTAATTGCCTCTCTTCACTTGTCTTGTTATAGTCTAAATAATGTGTTCCAACATGGACGTCAAACTTTTAAACTAAATCTAATATTTATTACCTATCCTCTGTACTTATTTTCACTACTGAATCAATTGTCAAATATACAATACATATTGAAATAAGATTCATTCTCGCTCTCTCAATCTATTATACAGTAATACAGACGACAATTAATTCTAAATACTTATATTTGCCTATATGGTTTACTTTTAATTTATCTATTTATTATTATCATTATCATTATTTTAGAATCTATTTGTTTTTCTTTGAGGTTTTTACCGTCAATAGAACGCCAAAGTCCAGGCTGAGTTGACAGTTTTTCAATTCCTGAGACTAGATAGCGTTTAGGTAAAGTCCTATTCATTTCCATATCTGCATTTGCTCAGTGACATGACTGCTGAAGCCAAATAATTTTCTATCTTTTTCCCTCGCTGCTCTTCCATGAATTAAAATCATATCAACAACAAACATTAACAAGATCATCTTCCCCGCCCTCTAGTCCTATCAGTAGGCGTGGAAAAGATCGACAAGACAGCCGAGGAGCTGCTCACCTGCGGCTACAACTTCTGCCTCGACCAGAAGAACGAGGAGTCCCCCGGCAACGCCACCAACAGCACGAGCAGTCGCCAAGATGGTCCTCCTCCGTGGCAGATCTACACCATGGCCTCCATTTACCTCGGCTGCTCGCTCTTCGCCGCCGCCATCACCGTTTTCTTCGTGGATCCGCTGAGTCGGTGAGGCTCTCGTCCGTTTTCTTTGGTTTTGAGCTTTGGTTGGATTATTTTATTAATGTTATATATTCCATGTTAAATTGTTTATCTCATTTATGTAGTTCGATCATATTCGTGAAGGGAGGTTATTAAGGTGTACTTTTTTAACCTATACGTTAAAAATGTTACACCACATTGCACATTTTCTTTTTACATTTTGGACTAATTATACGTCATTAGGATTCAAATTTGGTACTAAACGATCGGAACTTTTGAAACGCATGGTAATTGGTTTTAGAAATGTAATACATCTAATAGAAATAGATATAACATGCATAAAGAAGTCACATATGAGGTTACTAAAGGACGGTATCCCCCCCCCCCCCCGTGATTCTTCCATCCTGGAAGAGCTATGTAGGGAACATGCTCTAGCGTCTTATGGTCCTCCACATACACATTCATTTCTATTCCTTTAGATTTGTGAAGGAAACCCCAAATAGCCAAGAAAAGAGCGGCCTCGTGCTCGTTGCCGCCACTTTCAACCAGCTGCGCCACCCATACCAGTTGCTAATCGTTCCCCTGACAATATGGTCGGGCGTGGAGCAGGCTTTCCTCGGAGCAGATTACACGGCGGTGAGCACTCATGTCCCACTCTGAATTCATGGTTTGGGAAGATATAGGGCTGTACTAAAATTTGTTCACAATGTTTTTTTTTTTTTTTCATAAGAAAAATATCTGTAGCGTTTTTAAAAGAACGTTTGTTGCTGTTGAAGCTAGATCTTCATAATTTTAAATATTTATGAAGTTATAACCGTCTTACTTGACAGATATTGAAGTATAAAGAACATTTAGATTCACCTATAACAATTCGTCAATAAGGAAAACTGAAGATTATCTTACAGACATGCTGTGTGATTTATCCAAACACTTTTTATAGGCTTACGTATCCTGTGGTCTGGGCGTACACATGGTCGGTTACATCATCATTTGCTACGGTGTGTGTGACGCCATCTGCTCCGTTGGATTCAGCCCCATCGTCCGAAAGTACGGCCGTGTCCCCGTCTTCAGCCTCGGTTTCCTCATTAACTTGGGGTTGAACATCACTCTTACGTACTGGACGCCGAAACCCGATGATTTGGTGATGTTCTTCGTCATCTCTGGCCTCTGGGGAGTCGCTGACGCAGTATGGCAGACGCAGATCAACAGTAAGGGGACGCTGGTTTATACATGCCGGCGGGAATTTCGATACGTGATACTAATTCCCAGTATTTATTTTTTTGCGATGGAATTTTCCAAAGCTTTGTATAGCGGAATAATCGGTTCAGTTTAGTAAATACAGTATTTATGACTAATTTAACTGGATTGCGAGCAAGGTAATTTTAACAAGGGAAAGGCTAGATCAGTAGCAACTCGAGGTGTCATGGCGTCTGATTCTATTTTTGGAAAACAAAACACATGCGGTTTATTTTGATGACGTCGCAAAAATTACGGATGCTTTGTGAATATGGTCGATCATTTTGGTCTCTTCAATTTTCAAAAAGGATGGAAAATAATGGTTTTAATTGTTAGTATTTTCATTGAACGATCAACAAAACAGACGCCATGACACCACCTCGAGTTGCAACTGATCTATCCTTTCCCATTTTAACTAAGGAGAGTGTCCTTGCTGTCACGTTTGAATAGTTAGTGGCAGGCTCGTAGAATCGATGGTAAGTTGTAATGCTTGACATGGACTTGACTCATGTATCTGCTTTACAAAAACAAATACAATTATAATAGAGAAAAACTGCATAGTTTGTGTGTGTGTGTGTTTGTTTGTTATGCAGATAGATATAGATAAATACATTGATATTAATATGCAGTATATACACACGATATGCCCTACCCTACAACCACCACCAACCTACTCTACCCAACTCTTCAAACAACCCCACCAAACTCTACCCACCCTACCTATCCATCCCACCCCCACCCCACCCCCCAACCCAATCCATTCCAACCAAACCTACCCTTTCCATCCAACTCAATCCAACCCTATCCTACCCTACCCAACCCTACCCACCCTTTCTTACCCTACTGCCCTATCCAACCTAACCTACCCTACCCTAACTCACACCAACCAACCCTTACCCCCGCCCCAACCCTCACCCTTCCCTACCACCCAACCTTCCCACCCCCCACCCTAACCCACCCAACCCCCACCAACTCTTCCCCCACCCCACCACTCTTCCTACCCACCCACCCCACCCAAGCCTTCCCTTCCCTACCCACCCCCACCTTCCTACCCCACCCCCACCCCCACCCAAAACACCCCACCCAACTCTTCCCTGCCCACCTAACCCACCCACCCACCCAACCTTCCTTACCCCACCCCACCCCACCCACCCTTCCCTACCCCACTTCCCACCCCACCCAACCCAAACACCCCCACCCAACTCTTCCCTACCACCCCACCCAACCCTTCCCTACCACCCCACCCCACCACCAACCCTTCCCTCCCCCACTCCACCCCACCCCAACCCCTACACACCCCCACCCAACTCTTCCCACCCCACCCACCCTTCCCTACCCCACCCACCCCACCCCACCCCCCACCCCTCCAACCCCCCCACCCATACCCACTCTCCTCTCTCTCTCCCCCCAGCTCTCTACGGCGTGATCTTCCCGGGCCAGTCCGAAGCCGCCTTCAGCAACTACCGCTTGTGGGAGGCGACTGGCTTCATCATCGCTTACGCCTGCAGCACCGTCCTCTGCGTGAGCTCGAAGGTCGTGGTCCTCAACGTGTTCCTCCTGCTGGGGATCGCTGGCTACTACGTCATCGAGATCCTGGAGAAGCGGGGAGGCCTCGAGAAGGACAAGGAGGGGAAGGTCGTGGTTCTCGATCGGTTGTTCCTTCGGCTGTTAGAGAAAGGGAGAACTGGGGTGTAGGGCTGGGCTTGATTTGTTGTTGTTATTATTGTCATTATTGTTACTAGTAGTAGTAGTAGTAGTACTATTATTATTATTACTACTACTACTACTATTATTATTTTTGTTGTTATTATTAGTGTTATTATTCATCGATTACAATTATTATTATTATTATTAGGCATATTATTTAATCGATTACCATTATTATTATTGTTATGTGTTATTTAACCGATTACGATTATTATTATTGTTATTGTTATTTTTGTTATTAGTGTTATGCAACAGATTACCATTATTATTATTATTAGTGTTATTTTTCAACCGGTTACCATTATTATTGTTGTTATTATTGGTGTCATTATTCAACCGGTTACCATTATTATTATTATTATTATTATTGCTATTGTTAGTGTTATTACTCAACCGATGACTTTGGTTTTAGTGAATGAATGAAGCTGAAGCAGTGGGTGAATTTCGTTTTAGGTCCGAATGAATCTGTTTTGAAGGATGTGAGGAACCTGAAGCCATGAATGAATTAGAATTTAGGAATGAATGAAGCTGAAGCAATTGTCCATTTAGTTTTAGGGATGAATAAAACGGTAAGGATGAATGAATGTTTTTTTTTGTTTTTTTTAGTGGTGAATAGAAGCAATTGTCCATTTAGTTTTAGGGATGAATAAAACGGTAAGGATGAATGAATGTTTTTTTTTTTTTTTTTTTTTAGTGGTGAATAGAAGCAATTGTCCATTTAGTTTTAGGATGAATAAAACGGTAAGGATGAATGAATGTTTTTTTTTTTTTTTTTTTTTTTTTTTTTTGTGGTGAATAGAAGCAATTGTCCATTTAGTTTTAGGGATGAATAAAACGGTAAATATGAATGAATGTTTTTTTTTTTTTTTTTTTTTTTTTTTAGTGGTGAATAAGCAATTGTCCATTTAGTTTTAGGGATGAATAAAACGGTAAGGATGAATGAATTTTTTTTTTTGTTTTTTTTTTAGTGGTGAATAGAAGCAATTGTCCATTTAGTTTTAGGGATGAATAAAACGGTAAGGATGAATGAATGTTTTTTTTTTTTTTTTTTTTTTTTTAGTGGTGAATAGAAGCAATTGTCCATTTAGTTTTAGGGATGAATAAAACGGTAAGGATGAATGATTTTTTTTTTTTTTTTTTTTTTTTTAGTGGTGAATAGAAGCAATTGTCCATTTAGTTTTAGGGATGAATAAAACGGTAAGGATGAATGAATGTTTTTTTTTTTTTTTTTTTTTTTTTTAGTGGTGAATAGAAGCAATTGTCCATTTAGTTTTAGGGATGAATAAAACGGTAAGGATGAATGAATGTTTTTTTTTTTTTTTTTTTTAGTGTGAATAGAAGCAATTGTCCATTTAGTTTTAGGGATGAATAAAACGGTAAGGATGAATGAATGTTTTTTTTTTTTTTTTTTTTTTTTTTTTAGTGGTGAATAGAAGCAATTGTCCATTTAGTTTTAGGGATGAATAAAACGGTAAGGATGAATGAATGTTTTTTTTTTTTTTTTTTTTTTAGTGGTGAATAGAAGCAATTGTCCATTTAGTTTTAGGGATGAATAAACGGTGATGAATGAATGTTTTTTTTTTTTTTTTTTTTTTAGTGGTGAATAGAAGCAATTGTCCATTTAGTTTTAGGGATGAATAAAACGGTAAGGATGAATGAATGTTTTTTTTTTTTTTTTTTTTTAGTGGTGAATAGAAGCAATTGTCCATTTAGTTTTAGGGATGAATAAAACGGTAAGGATGAATGAATGTTTTTTTGTTTTTTTTTTAGTGGTGAATAGAAGCAATTGTCCATTTAGTTTTAGGGATGAATAAAACGGTAAGGATGAATGAATGTTTTTTTTTTTTTTTTTTTTTTTTTTTTTTTTTTAGTGGTGAATAGAAGCAATTGTCCATTTAGTTTTAGGGATGAATAAAACGGTAAGGATGAATGAATGTTTTTTTTTTTTTTTTTAGTGGTGAATAGAAGCAAATTGTCCATTTAGTTTTAGGGATGAATAAAACGGTAAGGATGAATGAATGTTTTTGTTTTTTTTTGTTTTTTTTTTTAGTGGTGAATAGAAGCAATTGTCCATTTAGTTTTAGGGATGAATAAAACGGTAAGGATGAATGAATGTTTTTTTTTTTTTTTTTTAGTGGTGAATAGAAGCAATTGTCCATTTAGTTTTAGGGATGAATAAAACGGTAAGGATGAATGAATGTTGTTTTTTTTTTTTTTTTTTTTAGTGGTGAATAGAAGCAATTGTCCATTTAGTTTTAGGGAATGAATAAAACGGTAAGGATGAATGAATGTTTTTTTTTTTTTTTTTTTTTAGTGGTGAATAGAAGCAATTGTCCATTTAGTTTTAGGGATGAATAAAACGGTAAAGATGAATGAATGTTTTTTTTTTTTTTTTTTTAGTGGTGAATAGAAGCAATTGTCCATTTAGTTTTAGGGATGAATAAAACGGTAAGGATGAATGAATGTTTTTTTTTTTTTTTTTTTTTTTTTTAGTGGTGAATAGAAGCAATTGTCCATTTTAGTTTTAGGGATGAATAAAACGGTAAGGATGAATGAATGTTTTTTTTTTTTTTTTTTTTTAGTGGTGAATAGAAGCAATTGTCCATTTAGTTTTAGGGATGAATAAAACGGTAAGGATGAATGAATGTTTTTTTTTTTTTTTTTTTTTTTTAGTGGTGAATAGAAGCAATTGTCCATTTAGTTTTAGGGATGAATAAAACGGTAAGGATGAATGATGTTTTTTTTTTTTTTTTTTAGTGGTGAATAGAAGCAATTGTCCATTTAGTTTTAGGGATGAATAAAACGGTAAGGATGAATGAATTTTTTTTTTTTTTTTTTTTTTTTAGTGGTGAATAGAAGCAATTGTCCATTTAGTTTTAGGGATGAATAAAACGGTAAGGATGAATGAATTTTTTTTTTTTTTTTTTTTAGTGGTGAATAGAAGCAATTGTCCATTTAGTTTTAGGGATGAATAAAACGGTAAGGATGAATGAATGTTTTTTTTTTTTTTTTTTTAGTGGTGAATAGAAGCAATTGTCCATTTAGTTTTAGGGATGAATAAAACGGTAAGGATGATGAATGTTTTTTTTTTTTTTTTTTTTTAGTGGTGAATAGAAGCAATTGTCCATTTAGTTTTAGGGATGAATAAAACGGTAAGGATGAATGAATGTTTTTTTTTTTTTTTTTTTTTTTTTTAGTGGTGAATAGAAGCAATTGTCCATTTAGTTTTAGGGATGAATAAAACGGTAAGGATGAATGAATGTTTTTTTTTTTTTTTTTTTTTAGTGGTGAATAGAAAGCAATTGTCCATTTAGTTTTAGGGATGAATAAAACGGTAAGGATGAAT
>NW_020869367.1:67494-89994 GCF_003789085.1 Penaeus vannamei | reverse complement strand
GATGATAACAACAACAACAACAACAGCAATAATAATAATAATAGTAATTATAAAAATGTTTGTAATTACAATAACGATAGCGCTAATAATAACAGTAATGATAACAATAATATCCAACATCAGCAACAATGATAATAATGATGATATTGATGATGATAACCATAACAATAATTGTAATAATCATGATGATGATAATGACAACAATGATGATAATATAGCAATAATAATGATAATAATAATAATAGTAATAATAATAATGATGATGATGATAATAATAATGACAATATTAATAAAAAGGAGACCAATAACAATAATAATAATAAACATAATCGTAATGATATTAACAATGATAATGATAATGATGATAATAATGATAGATATAATAGTAATAATAACAATAATAATTATATTAATACTAACCTTTAATATGATAAATATTGACATTAGTATTATCACTGCTATTATTTCTTTTATTTTCAGTTATCTATTATTCCTTCTAATCATCACTACTTTTTTCCTTTCTTTCTCTATATATCCTTATCTTCCTTCGCCTTCCCGCTTTTTCTTCTTTTCCTCCTTTTCCTTCTTCGTCTTCTTCTTGTTTTCTCTTCCTTTTTCTTTCTTTCTTTTTCTTCTCATTTTCCCTCCTTTCCTCTTTCTCCTCCTCTTCTTCTTTTTCTTCTCATCCTGTACTTACTATTTCTCTTCCTTCTATATCATCATCATTATCTTCTCAGTCTCCATCTTCGTTATCACTGTTTCTTCTTATTATTATTTTTATTTCCTCCTCCTCTTATCTTTTTTTCTATTTTCCTTTTCATCCACCTCCTCGTTCTCCCCCTCCTCTCATTTGTTTCCTTCTCTTTCTCCTACTCCTTCTTCTTTTATTATCATCATTATTTTCGTACATCTTTCTCTTCTTCTTCTTCCTCATCTCTCCCTTCCTCTTCTTCCACCTTCTCTTCTTCCTCTTTCTTTTCCCCATCGTCATCCACACTCTCCCCCTCCTTCTTCCTTCCTCCTCCTCCACCATCATCATCCTGACCTCCCCCCCTCCTCCCCCTTCTTTGTGTTGTTTATTACATTTTTTCGCGATATTCCCGCCTAAAACGAGCAATTGTCCGATCAAATGTGACGCGGTTTTAAATGAATTAATAACAAGCGATTTTTTTTTTTGGCCATTTTTTTACGCAAATACAAATTTATATCTGAATAGCCGGGATAAGTCCTCGTCCTAGATATCACAAATATTCGAAATTATGATACGAAACTGTTCGTTACTCTTCTTCATTTGAATGGAATCGGACGAGTTTTAAATCTAGTGCTCAAAAGTGAAGCGCTTTTTCGCTACGAGATAAACGGTTCTTGCCGAAATTTAGCGGTTTCATAGCGAGACTGAACTCTTCATAAACCATATTTATTCGTCGGTTATTATGAGTTACTGGGAAATCAGGGCTGGAGAGCAGCAAATTTTGGGATTTTATGATGTCAGCGCTATGATAGGACGAATGATATTGAAAATACTTTCTGCCATTAAAACCCAAAAAGAGTAATTTGATAACATTTGATAGCACAAATAGACAGATAGATAGATATATAGGCTGATAGATAGATAAATAGATAGATATACAAGCTGACAGATGAATAGACAGATAAAGAGAGAGAGATATATAAAGGCTGGTAGATAGATAATATATAGATAGGTAGACAGACAAATAAATAGATAGGTAGATAGAAATGTAAATAGGTAAATGGAAGGGCTAACACATAGATAGATAGATACGTAGATAGATAAATTAATAGGTAGATAAGCTGACAGATTGATAGATAGAAATATAGGCTAATAGATAGACGGATAGATGGATAGTAGACAGACAATCTAATAGATAGATAGATAGGTTGATAGATATATAAATGGATTGACAGGTAGATAGAGAAATGTATTAATAGCTAAAAAGAAAGAAAGACATATAGGATAGACAGATACATCCTTAAGGCTAGATAGATAAACAAATAGATACGAAGACAGATCATAAGATAGATAGATAAATAAATCGTAATTTAGATACACAGATAGATACATAGATAGATAAATAAGTCGTAATTTAGATTATCCAATATATACACAGATAGATACATAGATAGATATCAAAACAAAATTGCAAAGGAACAGAAATGAAATATGTGTCATAATTCACACATGAAAACTCACACAAATCCGTTATTTATGATAGTCATATATTTGTTGACAGACATTCACTCGTAGATCTCAACATAAAAAGCGCGAATATATGTATATGATATAAAAGGAATCGCAAATTCACTTTTTTTTTTTTGAGAAAGCTGAAGTTCACGTGCTGTTCGTACTATTATCACTATCATTATCATAACTATTACCTTTATTATTATCATAATCTTTATTATTATCATTGTAATTATTGTTATTATTATTATATTATTATTTATTATTATTATTAGTATTAGTATCATTATTTTATTATATTATTATTATTATTATATTATTATATTATTATTATCATTAGCATTATTATTATAATTATTATCATTATTATTATTATCACTATCATTACTAATATTATTATTATTATTATTATATTATTATTATATTATTTATCATTATTATTATTATTATTATTATTATTATTATTATTATTATATTATTATTATTATATTATTATTATTATTATTATTATTATTATTATATTATATATCATTATTGTTATTAGCACTGTTACCATTATTTTCTATTACTATTGTTATTACCTCTATTATCTTCATTATCATTATTATCATCATTATCATCATTATTACTGTCATTATTGTTGTTATTATTATTATCATCATCATTACAATCATTCATCATTATTATTATCATTATTACTATAACTTTCAATACGTTTATTATTAATATTGTCATTATTATTATCATCATTATCATCATTTTTATTGTTATTATTACTATTATTGTTGTTATTATTATCATCATCATCATCATTTTTATTTCATTTTTAATGTTATCATTACTATCATTATTATTAATAATATTATTACTATTGTTATTATTATTATTGCCATCAATATTTTTGTTATTATTATTATTCTTATTATCATTATTATAATAATTATTATTATTATCATAGTTATCATCATTAACATCATTATGATGATAATCATTATTGATAATGTTGTTGTTGTTATCATTATTATCACTGTCATAGTTATTACTAAGATCACTGTTATCATCATCATCATTTAAAACCAACCGACTTATGTCATTTTAGGGGAGAAAAAATATTAATTTGCGATATTTCCTCATTATCATTGTTATTATCATTATCTTTGTTATTATTATGTAATTGGTAATGCTATTGTTATTCATAATGATGATAATAATAGTAAAGATGATGATAATGAAAATAATATCATTACTATTATCATTATTTTCATTATGGTTACTATTATTATTATTATGATTACTATTACTATTATTTATTTTTAATTATTATTATCATAGTTATTATCATCATTATTTTTACTATTACTATTATTGTTATCGTTATTATTATTAGTAGTAGTATCATTAATATTATCACTATCATTGTTATTATCATTATTATCACTATTATCATGATTATCATAACTATCATTATTACAATTTTAATTATCTATTACTATCATCATTATTATCATTATCATTATTATTGCAATTATTAAGTCATTCTTCCTATCATCGTTATCAATAATTCTAATAGTAACGATGATTATCATTATCATTATTATTATTATCATTATTATCGTTATTATCATTATTATCATTACCATAATTACCGTTAATACTATTGTTACTATCGTTATTAATAAAAATAATTATTAATATTAATTATCATAAATATAATAATGATTAATTATAATAATAATGATAATAGTTATTATTATTATTATATTATTATTATTATTATTATTATTATTATTATTATTATTATTATTATTATTATTATTATTATTATTATTATTATTATTATTATTATTATCATATCATTAATTATTATTACCATCATCATTATTATTATTGCAATTATTATTATCATTATCATTACTACCATAATTACCGTTAATACTATTGTTACTATCATTATTAATATCACCAATACTACCATCATCATTATTATCATTACTATTAGTATATATCATTACCTTTATTACTATTACCATCATTATTATTTATCATTACGGTATCATTATCATTATTATAACTATGATGATGATGGATATGATAAAAATAAGAATGAAAGTTAACCATTATACAATGATGAATATATAATGATAACAGTGACAAAGACATTAGCAATTGTTATAATATTAGTAACAGTGATTATAATGATGATAAAAATGATGATAATGCTTTACTGATGATGTGATGAATAACGATTATAATGATGATAACGATTATTAGATAATAATGACGAGTATATGATGATAAATAATTAATGTGAAAAAATAATAATGAATTAATATGATGATGATAATAATAATAAACAATGATAAGGAGAGATAATGATAGCAATAATATACAATAATGATAATGATATGGTTGTTTGAATGATAGAAAATAATAAATGACGAAGTAATGATTCGTTAATATGATAAAAATTAATATTAATAATAATATAATATAATAATATAAATAATAATGGATAATGATAAATTTAATATAATAATAAATATCTGATATAATAATAATATAATAGATAATAACTGATAATAATAAATAATAATAATAATAATAATAAAATAATAAATAATAAATTAATAATAATATAATTAATAATAATAATAATAATAATAATAATAATAATAATAATAATATAATAATAATATCATTTTAATGACAGAGTAATAAATGATCACATAATGATAATAATAATAATCATTAATATATAATGTATCAGATAATTAATTAATCACATAATGACACTGTATAATAATACCATTGACAATAATAATAATGAATAACACTAATAACTAAATAATAATAGATATAAATGACATTAATAAACTAATAATAATAACCCAGATAAATAATAATAATAATCAATAAATACATGAATAATAACTAATAATCACATAATAATTAATAATAACTAAAGAAATGAAAAACCACACCCAACATGAAAACAATGATAAATAAGTTAATGATAATAAGTTAATAATAGCAATTACTGATAATGAATGTGAATGATAATGATAAACCACAATCGCATAATAAATAATGATAAATAAACAATAACAATGAGTAATAATTGAATAACCCAATAATAATAATAGTAATGCATGAATAAACCCCGTCATTGAAAAC
The DNA here is from genome assembly GCF_003789085.1 of Penaeus vannamei. NCBI lineage: Eukaryota > Metazoa > Arthropoda > Malacostraca > Decapoda > Penaeidae > Penaeus > Penaeus vannamei. The sequence continues at coordinate 84,617 of NW_020869367.1, read as the reverse complement.
AATTTAGCCCAATAATGATAGATAAATAATAAATGGGTAATGGAGAGTAATGTGTCGATTTGATCCATACGCAGTCCAATATCTGATAGATCATCTTATCTTCATACATCGAAATAACGTGGTGATGAATTAAGTAATGCATCAAATGCAATAATACAATACACAGGTATGATGCATAACTAATGATGATACCTAATATCCTAATACGTGAAGTACATAATGCTGGATAATGCATTTGAGTCAACCCAGTAACTCGATAAACAATTATAATGATGATAATATGGATACGACAAGTAATGCATCGGTAATTATAAGTAAGAGAAGTGTCAATGCTAATGATAATATATTAACTAAAAATAAGATGATGATGATGATAATAATAATGATAATGATAATGGATAACTGATCAACTAATTAATAATAATCTGATTGATAATAATCCAATAAATAATAATAATACATCAACACATACATAATAATAGATTTAAATCTAATCAAATAATAAAATTAATAATAATAGATAATAATATATAAATAAAATAATAATAAAATGATAATAGATGGCATAATAGGCCCAATGGAGTAAGTCATGATAATGTAAGAGAGTAGCAATAGGAAAAATAATTGATGATTCTGATTGATAATATATGATAGATTGATATATGAATACGTAGCTAGTATAACGTAAATAAACAATAACCTAATTGGTCCATAATGAATACCGAAATAATAAATAATATCAAGCAAATGGGATTTCAGATTGACGATGATCAGATCATTTAATAACAGTCAATATTATAATGAAAGACAATGATAATATGATAAACTCAGCAGGCTAATGCTACGACATAATGACCATCTTGCACATAACTCCGCATCTCTTGATAGAAGGAGTGATCAAAAAAATCAAAATAATAATGCATAATAACCACAAAGTATATCTCCAGTAAATTAGTGCAGTCTATCTAACATACAAAATATAATGATAAACGCAAGAAAACACTCCACACTCATATAGATCGATACATTCAGGTTATGATAAACAACTCACGACTCAAGACCTCTCATACTCAAAGTCAACTCCTCGAGGTAGATCATCCAGTCATATAATAAAGTACTAGCATTGCCATTCTAGATATGTGAGAAGATGAAAATGAATCGTATAGAATCAACAATTAAACTCATACTCGACTCGACATCTTATCAGACGAGCTAATGAATCGGTACAATAAACATATAAATACAATAATAGTAATTGACATGTAGGCATATGTATTCAGGTTAATAATAGGTAAAATAATGATAACTTGACTAATATTGATAACCGCACAACTAGATGAAGAGTGATAACCCCTATAACTATAACGACAATGATAATAAACTCAATACACATGATCAGATGGACATAATGATACATAATAACGCTATAATAGCCCAATAATATATGATACATAGTTCAGTATGCCCATCAGTGATAAACTAGTTATAATTAGTGTAATAGATCAATCAAAAATTAAAATAGTGATATGATAATGGATCAGATTAAATAGTCAAGTTACGCGCTTCGGTCTAGTAGCAATGTAAGCATATAATCAGCCTAATAATAATGATTAATAATAGTAAATAATAATAATCGATTCGAACGTAAATAATAATGAATGAATAAATTACATCGATAACTAGTATACATTAATGAGAATAATATATCTAATAATAATAATACAATAATTAATAGATTAAATAATAAATAATAATAATAATTAATAGATACATTGATAATCCAAATAATAATAATAATAATATAATAATAATTCAATAATTTAATAACAATTGATAATTAATTCCATAGATTAATAATAATGATCAATATTGATCAAACACTTATCATAATTAATAATCAATAATAATTAATAATAATACATCCAATAATCAATACATATAATAAATCATATCTACATATATAATAATGATAGCAAAAAATGCATTGAACCCTAGTGATCAAATGATTACTAATGCATAACAGTATAACTACAATAATAAAAGTCAGCATGATAATAAATGCATAATGGATAATAAATAATATATAATAGTAGTAGTAATAACAATAATAATAATAATAATAATAAAATAATAATAATAATAATTAATAATAATAATAATAATAATAATAATAATAATAATAATAATAATAATGATAATAAGAATGATAATGATAATAATAATGATAATATATAATAATAATAATAATAATAATAAAATAATAATAATAATAATAATAATAATAATAATAATAATAATAATAATAATAATAATAATAATAATAATAATAATAATAATAATAATAATAATAATAAATAATAACAATAATAATAATAATAATAATAATAATAATAAAATAAAAATAATAATAATAATAATAATAATAATAATAATAATATAATAATAATAATAATAATAATAATAATAATCATAATAATAATAATAATAATAATAATAATAATAATAATAATAATGAATATAATATAATAATATGATAATAATATAATACAAATATATTAATATGATAATGATAATATGATAATAATGATAAGAATAATAATGATAAAACAATAGTGAGAATGATGATAATGATATTAACAAAAGTAGATAGCGATAACAACAATAGTGAAGTTGACATTAGTAAAAAGGATTATAATAAACGCGGAATACTTTGCGCATCTCGCCGTTCACTTGTTCATCAGCTGATTGTTGTTTACCATTTGAACAACGCGAACTTTTGCAATTACACTGTAGAGAACTGGTATGGTTGATAATACGTGATTTTTGTTGTGATTATGCAAGTTTTGTTGTATGATTTGATTACAAGAAGCGTTATTTATATTATTAGCGAAAAGTAAATGTTATCCAAGGTTTTTTTGAGCCTGTTATGATGGGAGGTGAACTTGACTGTTTTTTTTTGTTGTGTTTCACTTTGTGAATGCCAAAGGATTGCAAGTATCGTATTTATTTGCTTGCTTTGATAACAAGAAACGATAGATTTATACTTTGTTCTCTGTAGTTATTTTAGACGTGATTTTCTAATTTAATGTTTCCCGGTTTGGAATCGTTTTCCTTTCCGCCAAGATCTTTGGATGACAGTTCTCTTAAAACAAACAAACAAACAAAAAAGATTGTACGCCGGCTTATATTTTCTGTATATTTAAAGTCACTGGCGTATTTTGGGGTATAGGTATTTAGTATTTGAAAAACTGGCTTGGCGTATATCAAATTTTGTCTTGGCGTATATGTCTGATGGACAGGAATCACTGATTCTATTATGGAATGTTCCTTTATGGTTAAACTGGTCAGTCTTTGGTGTCTTACATTTTTGATCTCCTGTTTGTTTTAAAATTCTTATATACTCCTAAGTTTTGCCTTTTTGATGCATTGGTAATTTTGCAGAATAGTGCTGTATAACGGATCACAACAATTTTAGTGTCGATGGATTCCTCTCACACTCTGATATTTAAGTATAAAGAAATCTTGGTAATTGTTACCAAGAGCAACGCACAATCATTGCACCATGGTATCATGCAAACCCTAACACTGGACCTAACCTTTCCTACCGTCTATTTGTACCTCCCATTTATTAGCACTTCATGCCAAACTATAGAAAACAGACATTATGAACTCTGGTTGTGAGAGGGTGTTATGGATTTCGTATCAGAGTGATGATATGCATCACAAGTCTTGGTGACTTATATCGAAATTATTGTGCAGAAACTCTCCAAAGCACCACATTCCTGGCCCTGAAAGCAGGAGAGAGCATGAAAGGCACAAGGAAAACAAAGAATCCTTCAAGTATTCATGACAGGAGAGAGTGTCAGACAGACTCGGCATCACATGCTCCCACTTGTTGGTTGTACACTCTCTCCTGCTGTAAATACATATAGGATTCTTTATGTTCCATTGAGAGGGTTTGAGGGGTGGTAGCTCCCCATGAAGGGAGCACAAGGGGCACAACCCCCTGCATTAGACAAATAATTATTATTCTGTATATATTATTCATATTTAACCCCGCAATTTTCCTGGTACCTTTCATGCCCTCCTTTGCTATCGGAGCCAAGATTGTTACTAATAAGGGGGTTATTGTGCAATGATTTATGTATATTTAGAGACTAGAGAGTGAGAGGAAACCTTTAATACCAAAATCGTCACGATCCATTATGCGGCGCTATTATGTAAAATTACCAATGCATTTTTTTCTCTTACTCCTGTAATCCAGTAACGACAGATATCCCACATATGAGACACCCCCAAAAAATAAACATTGCCAAGCATTCCGCCAGTGTGACGCTGTATCGGGGCTCGCACTCCGATGCAGCAGCGGGCCATGGCCAACGGGCGGGCAGATTCTGGGCCAGCGCTGCACGCTGATTTTGTAGCCGCCTGGAAACTTTTATTTTCGGCTTCAAAATATACCGGTGGTAATGGGTTAAGTTGACAGTGGTATGTAGTTCTGCCAGTTTAATGTTTAATCTCCTGACTGACAGACTGAGCAAATCTGGATGGTTTGGGGAACACCAAGATCATGATCTCGTGTGGGGACGCTCAGGAGTATGTGCCGTTTGGGCGTGACTACATCTCCTGTCATCCTGGAGAGGTGGGGCTCCCTCCTGCAAGGCCCACGACCACCCCCCCTCACCTGGACCTCCTGCGGCAACTCGACACGGTCTCCATCAATGCATCTAAGGTATGTCATTGACATGGTGCTGTAGGGGTGTTGTGACTATTATACATATTGTTAGACTGAAACGGTTTTACGAGGAAATAAAGATTTATCAGTGATGTTATAAGGTGATCTGTATAACTTGATCACCTTAATAATGATAATAATGAAAATGATAATGATAATAATGATTATTTTTTATTATTATTTAGATTTTATATTAATCTTACATGAATGATGTAAGTATTAGCATACTTAGATTTCTTAAATTAGACTTCACAATATGTATATGACATTTCTTCATAAAGTATTCTTACAATATAAGATTCTAACATTAACACTTACAAGTTGAAAGCCTCATAGACACCTCTCAATTATACAGGATTGGTGGGAAGTCCGGCAGAGTGCCGATGACCTGACTGAAGAGGAGCTCTATGTCAGTGGCTCAACAGTAGTCTGGTCTCGAGGTCTGGCAGGCAACATTGGGTCTCGGCAAATAATCAAGAGCATGACATGTGACTCCCCAGTTCAGCATGCCCTGTTTGCCACATTCTACACGTATCCTGATCAGCCGGTTGCTCATGGTGAACCCGTTCCTGAAGAAGCGACAGGTCAGAAGATTTTTTCCATTTTAAAGTTTATTCATCATAATCATCATCATCATCAGTCATCATCATTTAATTAATTCATCATCCATCATCATCATCATATCATCATATCATCATCATCATCATCATCATCATCATCATCATTCATCATCATTATCATTCATCATCCATATCATCATCATCATCATCATCATCATCATCCATCCATCATCATCATCATCATCATCATCATTATCATCATTCATCATCCATCATCATATCATCATTCATCATCATCATCATCATCATCATCATCAGTCATCATCATCATCATCATCATCATCATCATCATCATCATCATCATCATCATCATCAGTTATAATCATATCATCATCATCATCATCATCATCATCATCATCATCATCATCATCATCATCATCATCATCATCATCATCATCATCATCATCATTATCATTCATCATCATCATCACATTCATCATCATTCATCAGTATCAATCATTTGATGCATTATCAATCATCATCATCATTATCATTTGTCATTGTGATCATTATCATTGTTTCCACTGGATTGATGAATAAAGAGATGTTCAGATTTAGATGAGTGATTGTGTACTATATTTTATTATGAAATTAATTAGTACAAATTATTTTGTGCTTGAATGTCAATAGATAAACTAAACACTGGATCATTAGATTTGTAAAAGTGATCCCTACCGTATGAAAGAAAATGGGGAAATGCACTGAATCATGTAAACAAAACTCATATAATGGAATGATATATGTAATCATTATAATTCATACGATCATAACTATTTATCTGAGTTGTCCTGTATTTATGTATATAAGAAATTCATCGTCAGAAACAGAATTAAGTACAAAGGGAGATGAAAAGGTGCTCGGGGACTGGGTTGGCGGGTTTGGTAGACTCTGATGGCCGAGGAAGGGGGTTAGAATGTGAGGATTGGATTGGGGGAGAAGTTGGGGGGAAGGGAAGTTTAGAGATTTAGGGGAAGGGGGTTGAAAGATACCAAGGTGATACCAGATCTACTAATTTACCCACACTATGTCCCCGTCTCACTAAAACAGAGTCGTGAAAAAACATTTGTTGATGCTCTATCGAGGTGATTCTTGTAAGGGATAACGTACTTTAGTGCTCAACTGATTAGGACTTTGGGTTGAGATTGAAGGCTTTCTGTTGCAGATGACAGCAAGCTGTGACTAAAATTTTTATAGAATTCAGCATTAAAAAGAGAAAGGTTCTGTGTGAAAGTCCCTAGCATCCAGAAAATAATAAAATGAGATTGTGATGGATATGGTCAATTGATTCTTGTGGCTTCACATATTTTGTCATTTGGGTTCATTTTTTATTGTTTCTAATATTGGTATGATAGCTGAGCAAACTTGAAATTTTTAGTCTGTGACAGCTGTGTACTAAGCAAAATATATTTTAGGATTTATTGATCTATGAAGTCCATGTGCTATTTGCTCTGTACTCGAGTACTTTTATATAATTGTTTTTTTTTTTTTTCCTTACTGGAATATAGTTCTTATAATCATCTGTAAAGAAAAAAAATATAGAAATAGTAATAGAGATAAGTAGAATTAAACATATTGTTTTGTAGGTAATTTACATATACAATTTTGTTCTTATTTTTATTATCATTTGGTTTATTCTTTGATCCTTTTATCAAAAAAGGATAAAGAAAAGAAAGAAAAGAAAAAAATCTCCTGTATTTAAGTTAATCGGACATCAGATCTGCCATACTCATGTTTCTTAAAATTGTTGCGCTTTCAGATGAATCCATTCCTAGCATTTGCATTGTTGAAACTGACAGTCTGAGCATCTACACCGTGGATGGAGAAGACTACTCTCTGGCGCTTCCATTTCCTGTAAGTTTATTTCCGATGACTTTTGTTTATTCAGGGAAAATATGCAAATATGAGGGTAGATTTTCTTCTTTGTGCGATGATCTGGTGAGGTTTTGAATTACAGTGAATGGTCTCATAAATGAAACCCTTGTGGCCAGGCATGTATCAGAATTCTAATTTTTTTTAGATGTAAGAACAGTTGAATAATTCCCATATGCAAACTCACTGATATATATATTTTTTTATCATGAACTTCATGTACATTTGCTTTTAGTGGGGTAGATAGAGGCTAAGTGACATTGATGCAGAATTATAGATATAGACACAACTGTATGACAAACTTTTGATTTTGACTAGCTGGGAGCTTTTTTGACTGTCACTATGAAAAAGCTTTTGCCTTTAGAGATTTTCATGTTTGTAGAATATTTCATTCTTGATGCACACACATGCAGATGCACATACAAACACGCACACACATGCATGTTGGGTAATTTTGATAGTATATAAAGATTTAAATATAGTAAGATCTCTAACTTTTTTTTTTTTTTTTTCACTTCTCTCTCCTCCTCTCTTTCCCCTTTTCTGTCCTCTCTCTCCCTTTCTCTTTTCCCTTATCTGTCCTCTCTCTTCCTCTCTCTTTAACCCTCTCTCTCCCTCTCTCTTTGACCTTCTCTCTTCCTCTCTCCCTCTCTCTTTCTCTTTCTCTTTCTCTTTCTCTTTCTCTTTCTCTCTCCATCTCTCTTTCCCCTTCTCTCTCCCTCTCTCTTTCCCCTTCTCTCTCCTTTTCTCTTTCCCCTTCTCTCTTCCTCTCTTTTTCCCCTCTCTCTCCCTCTTTTGTTAACCCTCTCTTTCCCTCTTCATTCCTTCCTACCCCAACCCCCACAATCATTATCTGCTTTGTTAACAAACTGCAAAATAATTCCCAGGTTCGCAAGGTATGGCCTGTCAAGTATGGGGTCCTACTTGAGCGGCAGGTGCCAGGAGCTGAGATTGCGTCCCCTAAGCCAGAGGGGGAGAGGCTGCCCACCTTCTATAGCCTTATGCACCCTCTGGATGAGATCAATCCTGTGTTGGTTGTGTCAGGTGAGTGTGTTTTATCGTGTAACAATTGCAGTAAGTTTAACATTTGTATTTGTATATAGATTGACATGTGGGTATAGGTATAAGTAGATAAGTAGAAGGTGGATGGGTAGATAGATAGATAGGTAGAGGGTAGAAGGTAGAAGGTGTCAAGCAAGCAAAGGCTTATTTGTCATAAAGGGCATTGACATGTTCAGATCATGGAAAATGCATATGAGGAGTGCATTGTCGAATCCAGATTAAGTCCCTTTTATTTAGATTTCTTTACACAGTAAACTGGTAAGTCGAGGAACCAGCTTTGTTGTTTTATGTCATCAAAATTGTTTTGAGTAATGGATAGGTGTGGCATTCATTATCAGAAAAAGAAAATACAATTGATAGATAAAAGATTAAAAAAAAGAAAAAGAAATTAACAGAAATAAAGGCCAAATATCCTTTTGCAGGTTATAGTGGATCGGCTCGTCCTGCCTATATGAGTGACCTCAACCAGCAGGCAGTGTTCATGTCAGAGGATCCTTCCATATGTATTCTCTACAACTCGAGTACCAATAGCCACACCATATGGAAAGTGAGACGAGCAAAACAGGAGGTAAATGGTTTATTGTTCATTTTCTTCTCTGCTGTAATTTTAAATTTTTTTTAGATTCTCTCTCGCTCCCTCACCTCTCCTCTTGTCTCTCTTCTCTTTTTCTTTTTCTTTCCCCCCTCTTTTCTCTCTCTTTTCTTTGTTTCTTTCTGTCTTCATCTGTAATCTAGCAATGTAAAGTATGATAATTTTGACTCGTATCCCCATTCATTTTTGTAACCAGAAATTTATTTCATTTTTCAAAAGGACTAATGCCACCTTTGTTTACTTGTCATGTATTTTCGTCATCTTGTTGATGTATATTGATATTTTGTACCTATTTCACATACTATGATGTATTTATAAGTTCCTTTTATTTCTTCAGGAAAACAATCTGGTGCTGCAAACGACAGTCCAAGCCAACCTGAGCAACAGCCCAGCTTCAGCCATGCTCTCCAACCCTGGTTTGTATCTCCATTCCCATTCCCATTCCCACTCCCACTCCCTTTCCCACCTAACTTCGCCAGGTGCAGCAGGCAACTCCCACTCCCCGACTCCCACCGGCTCGAGGACAAGGCCAAGCATGTTTAGCAACATGTGGGCGACCCCAAAGAACCAACACCAAACGCAGACGCCGAAGAATCACATGGCCACGCTTAGGTATGGGGGGCTGGGATGGGTAAAATGCTTTATTGCATTGTGTATTGTTAATATAATTTTTTTCGTAGTACTAGTAATACAAGTAGATATAGTATTAGTGGTAGTAGTAGTAGTAGTAGTAGTAGTAGTAGTAGTAGTAGTAGTAGTAGTAGTAGTAGTAGTAGTAGTAGTAGTAGTAGTAGTAGTAGTAGTAGTAGTTTTTGTTGTTATATACTATATATATTTTAGTAGTATTTTATAATTTTTCCTGACAAGTATTAGAGCAGACTCATTATTATGATTTTTTATATATTTGTACATTTATTTACATGTTTATTGTTATATATATTTTTAAAATGTTGTGATATCCAGTGCATATTTGTATTGAAGAAGGATCTATTTTTCCGGAGGGGGGGGGGGTATTTTAGATATCTATTTTTAATAGTTTTGTCTGACAGTCTACCCTTCCTGTACTGAGACTGTTATTATTTACTGAATCAATTATTTTGATTTTATTTTTGGTTAACATGGAAGTGGAATGTAAGAACAAAGTAGAAAGAAAGCTTGATGTCAATATTTGTCATAGTTTATTCCAGCCCTTTGAGAGGGTAAGGTGTCTTTAGTTGCAGAGACAGGCCTTATTGATATTACCTTTTCTTTGTACCCAGTCGGACCCAGTCACCTTCGTTATTCGGTGGGCAGCATCTGCGTCTCACCATTAGCCCCTCACCCTCACGCTCCCCCTGCCCCCGTACTCCCTGCACACCACTCCACTCCGCACTGAACGAAACCCTAGCTGAGTCAGAGCCACTCGTCCCTGACCTCTGCCTGGACCACCTCTGGACTGACAACTCCCTGGGGCGTGCCACGAAAGCGTTCCTTACAGAGGACAGTGTGGGCCAGCGGTACTTGTGCCTGATGCTCTCTCAGGCAGGTATGCTTAGATGCATCAAGTATGATTACACAAACGATCGCTCGAGTCTCATCTTCGGCTCCATCTCCTCTATCCCGGCCAAGGATGCTTTGCCTGTCAAAACGCTCAAGATGATGATTGTAGTTGATGGAAGCAGCAGCCTTTCTCTCTATACAGGTGTTGTACATGTAAGCCGCATAAACTTATTAGGACTCCCGACTTTCAACTCCTCTTTGTTTAAGGACTTCTCATCCCTGAACATATCATCTCGGCTACAAAGCCCCTCGACAACTCCCCTTCGCCGTTCTAGCCTCCTCACATCCAGTCGACCGGCTTCTGCTTTGGATGCAAAGTTTGAGGTGGGTCTCTCACCAGTCATCTCTGAAAGGTCTAATTTTGAAGGGTCATTTTCTGAAGACACTGGACTCCCTTTATCCTCAGCTATTGTAGCCCTCCGAGACCCAACAGATACCAGGGTCACACTGGAACATGCTAGTGGAAACTTCTATAGGATAACACTACCAGAAATGACCTCATCACCTCTTGTCAAACACTCCTTGACTGCTCTGAAGTACATCCTACCACGGGAAGCTGCACTCAAGCTTGTCAACAAGTGGTATGCAACACGAAATGCTCCTGGTTCAGGTGATTTCTCACCACAAGGCGAGTGGATGATGTTTTCAATGATGCTCCTCTCCATGATTGGTTATGATACAGACAAACTGGCTCTCATGTGTCCTGTTGACACCTCTGGTTCCTGTAGCCCTCTCGTTGCAACCAAGAAATTCCGTGCAGCTGAGAGTGGTTCAGACAATGACTGGGAGTACATGCTGTCTTCACCTTTCCACATGGCAGCAGGTAATTCTTTGAGTGAAATGCTTGGTCTGCAGAGAGTGGGAGTCGTGCAGAAGAGCCAGGAGGTAAACAATGGCTCAGTGAACACCAAAGCTCCTTTGTTTTCTCATCTGCCAGCCATCCTCTTTGCTCTCCATTTAGTTTATGAAGATTTCAAGTTAAACATCTTGCACTGGGAATATTGCAGTTTATTGGTGACGTGTCTAGATCAGCTCGCTTCTGATCTCCAAGCCACCCAGTATCTTCACCACTACTGGCGTGATTTCCCAACCATTTGCCCACTCTACGGTCCTCCTTCTCAAGTCCCAGTTGAAGAAGCACAAAAGCTGACATTCCCAGCATATTTCACTATGAATCCACCACATGTCTTGGCACATTTGTATATGATCATGGGAGGTATAGAACCAGAGCCATTCCCATATATCCCCCAGGTCTGCACAACTACAAAGAATATCATTCTCTTGTACTCAGTGGCGGCTGCTGATTGTTCTCTCCAGGACATCCCAATGGAGCGCTTTCTTCGCCGTATCAGTTCGAGTGGCCAGAAACCGTTTGTCTCAATAGATGTGTCAATGAGTCCACAGTATCGTTTAGAGAAAAATCCTAGTATTCATGAAAAGATTGTCTTACTAACCAACCAGCTGGGACTCACAGTCAGAGATATCCAGCTTCTTGCACCTGGTGTATCTCTCCTGCTCATGAATGCTCAGCACATGTGCCGCACATGTCCACCACAGGATTGGCCAGCCTCAGCCTACCACCTCATCCATAGACCTGACCTTGTTGCTCACAGGGAAGAAGCAGCCAAGAATGAAAAGGAAACAGGAAGCAGAGGGAAAGATCCATTCAATATAAAAGTCAGGTGTCACAGAGACCCAGATTCAACCCAAGAGGCTAGGAAGGTCACACCAACATCTAAGGATGAGGAGGATGGTATGGAGACACTTGACATGGATATGTTGGCACTAAGGTGGAGGGAAGATCAGCGTATATCTGAGGTAAGAAGAATGCTGTGCTCTTCACGCGCTGTCACTATCAACATTATTCAGAGGCCAGAGGTGTCAGATCATGAGTTTTTGGAAGAGCAAGAAAGGCACCTGTATGCCCTTTGCATCAGGACTATGTCACTGCCTGTTGGCCGAGGCATGTTTACTTTGTATTCTTCTTCTCCTGTAATAACTGAGACCCTTCCTATCCCTAAATTGAATTTATCAGGGAAAGCACCTCCACGAGGAACCACAATTGATCTCTCCACAATTGAAGTCCCACCAAATATGGACATGTGGCCACACTTCCACAATGGAGTGGCAGCAGGGCTTAAAATAGCACCAAACTGTGGGGAAATTGACTCGACTTGGATTGTCTACAACAAACCCAAAGGATCTCTTGATAGTCCAACTGAACATGCAGGCTTTCTGATGGCCCTTGGTCTAAATGGTCACTTACGCAACCTGGCAACTGTCAACATGCATGACTATCTTGCCAGAGCACATGAGATGACATGTGTAGGGCTGATGCTGGGTATATCAGTAGCCAAGAGAGGCACAATGGATATCCAAACAACAAAACTACTTAGTGTTCACCTGGAGTGTCTTTTGCCTCCCACTTCAACAGAACTTGATGTTCCACACATTAGGTCATTTGGAATGTGGTGTTAAATCTGCTTGTTTACTGGACATATTGTAATTCCTTTTTTTTTTAAATTAAAAATATAGGAAAATAATATTGAACCAACAATATTATTAAATTTCAACAGGTTGCTGCAATCATAGGAGTTGGTCTAGTTTATCAGGACACTGCCCATCGTCACATGGCAGAGGTCCTTCTTCAAGAGATCGGGCGTCCACCAGGACCAGAGATGGAGAACTCAAATGACCGTGAGTCCTACTCCCTGGCAGCTGGCTTGGCTCTGGGCCTTGTGCTGTTTGGTCGTGGTGGGGAAGCAGCTGGGTTCACTGACCTCAACATTGCAGGAGAACTCTACCACTACATTGAAGGTGGCCACAAGAAGCCTCTCTTAGGTGTCCATAAGGATAAATATAAGTCTCCGAGCTACCAGATTAAGGTAATTAATTTCTCAAGGTGTCTGTATACACAATTATTTTGTAAGTTGCCAATAATGGAAGGTCACACCTAAGGATTTTGTCAGTTAAATAATGGTAATGTTTGGGTTTTGGGGTAATCCAATTATTGTTTAAGGATATATGTATTTGTTTTTTTCTTCTATTTTCTTTCTGTTGCCTCCTTTTCTTTGTCTTAAAATTGTTTACATTGTTATTCACCAAAAGGAAGGAGACTGTGTCAACATTGATGTAACTGCCCCAGGAGCAACATTAGCCTTAGGAATGATATACTTTAGAAGCAACAACAAGGCTATTGCCGAGTGGATGGTGGCACCAAGCACCCCTTACTTACTGGACCAGGTCTGTTTTACTTCACAGTGTTGTGATGAAAAATTGCTCTACATAGTTTGCCTTTTCTTGAGGGAGAGTCCATGGGATTTATTGTAATGGTAGTTACCCTTTTGTGAATTGCCATATCACTTGCCTTACAACCATACAAATAACCCTTGGTTGGGTATTAAAATTACATAGTCATTTTAATTTTTTATTAATTTTGTGTTAATCATATGTTCATTTGCTTTCCTGTGTTAGGTACGGCCAGACTTCTTGCTGCTGCGAACTATTGCCCTTGGCTTGATCATGTGGGACAATGTCTTACCAACCTCGAAGTGGATTGAGAGTCACGTTCCATCGACCGTCTTGACCCATGTCCACCGGGGAGGAAGTCAGTCAACGCCTGGCATTGATTACGAGTCCATGCACCAGGTATGTATGGTCGAGAGAAAGTTCCCCCTCTTGTTTCATTCTTTATTCTTCTTCCTTTCTTTCTTATCCTTCTCAGCTTTTTTATATGGTTATTGTGATGATTTTTTTTTTTTTTTTTTTTTTTTTTTTTTTTTTCAGTTTGATTAAAACATAGGAATGTTAGACTGAAGAATATCGAGATAACTTTACTCTTAGCCGGTGTTTTTTCGTATCAATGATATACTCTGAAATTTGTTTTTATATATATATATATCTTTTTATACAGGCATATTATAATATACTTGCTGGTGCGTGCATGGTTATCGGTCTGAAATTTGCTGGTTCGGCTAACAGTGAAGCCTTCCAGATCTTATGGAAATACACTAGAATGTTCACAAGTTTCACCAAGAGGTATGTCCCATCTTATGTCATTCCCTACAACTGCATCATTCTCTCTTTCTATTTTTCTTTTTCTTCTCTTCTCTCTCTTCGCTTCTCCTCTCTTTTTTCTTTTTTTCCCTTTCTTTTCTTTTCTTTTCTTTTCTTTTTTCTTTTTTTTTTCTTTTTTTTCTTTTTTCTTTTTTTTCTTTTTTCCTTTTTTCTTTTTTCTTTTCTTTTTCTTTTTTCTCTCTTCTCTCTTCTCTCTCTCTCTTCTCTTCTTCTTCTTCTCTCTCTCTCTTCTCTCTTCTCTTCTCTCTTCTCTCTTCTCTCTCTTCTCTTCTCTTCTCTTCTCTTTCTCTTTCTCTTCTCTCTTCTCTTCTCTTCTCTGTATATATGTTTATGAGTATATGTATGCACATTTATATGTATTTTGCCCGCCTTTATACCTCCTTAAACATTTGTCTTAAAAGTTAAAATCACTGAAAACTGTATGTGTAAATATTACCATATTACACTTTTGGTATATATGCTTTTTTAGTATTCTATTTTTCTTTGCTTACAGTTTTGCTTTTTTACAAACAAGGAGTTAAAGATTAATGAATTATTATGAAATAGATAGCTACATTCTAATCTAGATGGCACTTACTGAATTCTGCTTCACACAAACCTTTCTTCAAATCCAGGAGCGTAGCAGAACTTGCAGGAAAGTCGACAATTGAAACATGTCTGAATGTGATCCTGCTGAGCCTGTCAATGGTAATGGCTGGAACAGGCGACCTTGATGTCCTGAGAATTATCCGTTATTTGCGGTCAAGAGTCGGCCCGTCCAACTCAACTGTGGGGTTAGTGTTGCACTCCTTTTTTGTGAATGCTAGTTTTTATTATTATCATTATTATAGTGATATATATTTACTAATGCTGGGGATGAGCTTTCTTTATTTTGTTTTTCCTCTATTTAAGGGACAGGGGCCTAGTGCCTCCTCCTCTCCTCCTCCCTCCTCCTCCTCCTCCTCTCCTCCTCTCTCCTCTTCTCCTCCTCCTCCTCCTCCTTCCTCCTCCTCCTCTCCTCCTCCTCCTCCTTTCTCCCTCCTCCTCCCCTCCTCTTCTTCCAGTTCCTTTTCCTGTTCCTTTTCATCAACATCATTACTCCTCCTGTTTCTTTCCATCACCATTACAATGATATTACCTATATATCCTATTATTACCATTTGTAATCTATATTCACCAATTCTTCTCCCAGCTATGGCTCCCACCTGACGATACATATGGCCCTGGGATTCCTGTTCCTTGGCGGTGGCCGTTTCTCCCTCAGCACGTCCAACATGGCCATCGCAGCCCTCCTAATCGCCTGCTTCCCAAAGTTCCCCACGCACTCAAATGACAACCGATACCACCTTCAGGTTTGTGTGGGGGATAAGGGATAGGGTTGTTATTGAAGTTTGTGTTGTTGATGTTATTGTTGTGTTGTTGATGATGTTGTGGTGGTGCTATTGTTGTTATTGTTGCTGTTGTTTTATATTGTTTAAAGTAGGATTTATTTATGTCATTATTTGAAATTATTACTATTTTTTATGAGAGCCTGTGGTCATTTTGCTTACTACTTGAATTTGATGAAGACACCAGCTTTAGTTCTTTCTTTCTTACTTTTCTCACTTACTATTTTTCCCCATACAGTTTGCTCATTTTATTCATGGATGTTTCAGGCACTCAGGCATCTTTATGTTCTGGCGGCTGAACCAAGATTATTGATACCTGTTGACGTTGATACAGGGAGGCTCTGCCAAGTCCACGTATCAGTCAGGTGAGTTTCTGTATGAGATCTCTCAGTTGTCCATAACCAGTATAAGTTTTTTTTTAAGTAGTGTTACTTTCCTCATGCACTGTCTCTGGCAAATCCTTTGAGCAAATTGTTCACATTACAAATCCAGTTTGTGGAACAGACTATAAAGAATTAACCCCCTGATACTGAACCAGCAGGCATGTTCACTGAGGTTTTGATTTGGTAGTTTTGTTTACACACAGACAAAAGTCAACTATTAGGCCTTCCTGATTTCACCTGTTTACCATTTCCCTTGATAAAAAAAAGTTTATTTTTATTGCTATTAGTATTGTTAATGATATAATGAAAATAATAATGTTGGTAATAGTGATAATGATGTTAATATTGATAGAACTAGTATGAGAAATCAAAACATTTCTTTGAAAATTCAGGAATGGGGTAAACATAGGTATACATAATTAACTGCTTGTGAAGCCATCTGTGTGTAAACAAAATTGATAAAACAAAATTATAGTGGACAGCACATGTATTTAGTTAACTGTACAGTGTTAAGCATAGATAAGCATAGATAAGCATTACAAAAAGTGTGAAGTTTATACATATTTGATCTCCGCATCCAGGTTCAAGGATACTGATCAGTACAGAAGTCAGACTTTTGAAGCCATGGCTCCGCTTATGCTTCCCGAGCTCTCCAAACTCTCGCAAGTTGTGATAGAAGAAGACAGCGCTAACCATCGATACTGGCCTGTATGGTATGCTATCACTTTTCTTGTGTTTCTGACAAAAATATAATCGAAACTGGTCAAAGACGTCTCTTGGTTTGTGAAAATATTCATTCTCATTCATATGTTTTCTACAGTGGTATAAGCAATATTTATCATTCTTATGCTTTTGAGTTTTCATTATTTGTGATTTTTT
>NW_020869367.1:54994-57494 GCF_003789085.1 Penaeus vannamei | reverse complement strand
ATGAGAAAGGGAAGTGCACTCATGAGGAGGACATTTTGCAAGGAAAAGGAGAAAATACTCTTGTGAGGAATAGAAGGAAATGCACTGGTGAGAAAGAGAAAATTATGCATTTGCAAGGAAGACATTTTGTTAGGAAGGAAAGAAATGCACTTATGTGGAAGAGAAGGGAGTATATTTGTCAGGAAAATTTGTCATGAAGAGAAGAAATCCTCTGGTAGAGAAGATCAATCATGAGAAAGAGGAGAATATCCACATTGTGAGGAAGTTTCAGAATGAGGAAGAGAATAATTTGTGAGGTAGGTCTTTCACGAGGAAGAGCAGAAAATGCACTTTTGTAGATAATCATGAGGAAGAGAAGGCAAGAAATTTGCTAAGAGGCAAGAGAAAAAAAAAATGCTAGAGGATTGAAGAAAATTTACTCATGAGGATGAGATGTGCTAGTAAAATCATGAGAAAGGATCAAATTTGTTTATGAGGAAGTTTATTGTGAAGAGATGAAAGTATATTCATGTTTATATTGAGGTAGACAGGAGTACAAAATACAAAATACAAGAAATGGCATTTTTTCATAAATGTACCAATGTAAAATTATGGGAGAAAATGAAAGTAGTCTATGTGAGAAAACCTAATTTAGAGAAAATTATGAGTGTAATTAGGGTAATGGAGCCTTCTCCTCATGTGGAATAGGAGGAATAGAAGTATAGATGGAGGTTAACCCATCAGTTGCAAGGGATAGAAGATACTGAATGTAACTGCTACTGAGAGGGGAAGATATGACCAGAATTATGAGGAGGGCAGGGGGTCTGGCTTGTTCCCCCAATGGCCACACTCCCATGATTTTGTTTTTGCTTAAATTTACACCTTTATAGCTGTGGTCGCACCACAATAATGCCCTAAATTTTCTCAGGGGGCCATACAAAAAACAAACAAACAGGGCAGGGAGTTAATTTATAGTTATATAAATTGTGCCAATCATGAGTTGTGAGGAAGATCTGAGGTTGTGTTGGGAGAGTATTGTGGAAATTTTGAATCGAGGAGTGTAAACTGGTTATTGTTTCGTGTTTCAGATTCTTGGAATAAGGAACTTCATGTTTCATTTTGTTGTTGTTGTTATTAAAGAAGAATGTACTATTGATAAAGAATCTAAAATAGGAGGTAAAAAGTACAAACATAGGATTAATAACAAAAGTCGTAATGGAAATGTAGATATAATGAATGATGGGAGAGGGAGAGAGGGGTGAGAAACGAGGGAAATTGTTAAAAGAAATGAAGGAATAAATAGATAAAGATCCAGTTTTTAGGGATTGGGAGACAGATAACGGGGGGTAGGGGGTCAGAAGCAGTGCATAGGAGGAAAACAAAAGCGAAAGAACGACAGAGGGAAAACAGAAGATAGAAAACTGCATATTCAAACGCAGCAGAGGGAAAACCAAAGACGGCGTAGTTAAAGGCATTTACAGGGGGAAACAACGAAAAACACAGAAAACAGCATAGGTTAGGACAGCAGAGGAGAAATAGGGTAAAAAAACAAGACAGCGTAACCAACCACAGCCGAGGGAAAACGGGAAACTTTGTTACAAAACAGAAAACGGAGACCACATGGGGTGGCGGCCTCACCGGCGGGCAGCGTGGTGAAGGGGTTGTCCCACAGCAGGAGCGAACGCAGGGCGGGCAGGGCGGACAGCTGCGGCGGGAGGGCGAGGAGGCGGTTGGAGTGGAGGTCGAGGTGGAGCAGCGACGGGAGGCTGGTGAGGGCGCGCGGGTGGAGGGATTCCACGCGGTTGTTGGCGAGGCTGAGGTGGAGGAGCTGCTCGAGGCCGGACACGCCCTCGGGCACGGCCTCCACGCCGTTGTCGTCCACGGAGAGGTACTGCAGCCGGCGGAAGGCGGCCAGCTGCTCCGCCAGCGGGAACGCCGTCAGGTTGTTGTTGCGCAGGTCCAGCACCCGCAGCGTGGCGTGCGACGAGCGCAGCGCGTGCGGCGACACGCGGGCCAGCGCGTGGTTGTACTTGACGTGCGCGTGCGTGAAGCTCACGTTGCCGAACGAGTCGTCCTCGAGCGCCGGCAGCTCTGAGCTCATGACGACGAGGCGCACCACCGTGTCGCCCGCCGCCGCCGCTGTCGTCGCCCGGCGGGGCGCGGGCGGCGGCGGCGACGCGCGGAAGCCCTGCACGACGGCGCGCGCTCCAGCGCCATGGAGCAGTCCACCACCACGCCCGCGCCCGCGCCGTCCGCCACGCACACGCACGGCGGCCCCGCACGACGAGGACGCCCGTCCGCCGCGCCCGCGGCCCCAGTCGACCACGGCACGCGCCCGCCCCTCCAGGCGCCGCCCACGCCCACCACCTCTGGAGACTCAGCGGGCGGCGTCCGCGGCCACCCACGCCGCCCACGCCACGACCACCACCAGCGCTCGCAGCCTCATCGCCTCCGCCGTCGCCGTCGCGCTGACGCCTCGCCGGGCGGGTCTCGGGCACGGACGGGCCGGGAATGCCAGGGA